>JAVKPL010013581.1:0-76422 GCA_032173675.1 Gastrolobium villosum | reverse complement strand
AGATAACCTTTATGTTTTGTAGCATAGCCACTTGTAATTTGGAATAGCATTTTAGAATTGTAGAAGTGAATGTGTGTAGGGAACCTGAAAGTTTAGAGAAGCAGTAGATAGCCTATTAATAAGATAAACGGCTGAGGTGAAAGCATAATCCCAGTATTGCATGGGAAGAGAGGCGGAAGATAGCATTGTCAACCCAGTGTCAACAATATGCCTGTGTTTGCGTTCAACAACACCATTTTGATGGTGAGTGTGAGGACAAACAATTCTGTGATTTATACCATGAAGAAGTAAATATTGTGTGAAGACTCTAATGGCTTTAAGAGGCATTTGAAATTGAGTGGTGATTAAGGAATGAAAATTCTTGAAAGTTTGAAAAGCATCAGATTTTTGTTTTAAGGGATATATCCATGTAAACCTTGTGTGTGCATCGACAAAAGAGATATAGTATAAGTATCCCATGACAGAAGGCATTGGGGCAGGTCCCCACAAATCACTATAAATGAGTTCAAAAGGCTTGTGATAAACTGTGAGGGAAGGATGTGATGGTAGACGATGGGACTTACCAATGCAACAAGCAGCACAAAAATCATCAACTGTTTTATTAGGAATAGTGATATTACAGACTCGAAGAACAGAATTAAGAGCATCTTTGTGTGGATGTCCTAGTCGACAATGCCACATAGAGTACACAGAATTAGCAACTGCATAAGGCTGCTCATTTGCTATTGACCTATTGTTATTACAAGTAGTAGACACATTATTAGCAACTGCTATGTTACAGACAGGTGATATGAAACTTGAAGATGAAGACACATGCTGAGTTGGGCTTGACTGAAGATTTATGTTGTCAAACCTATAGAGGCCACTTGAGTCAAGAGTGCCTTCAAGTAAAACCTTGTGTGACTCCTGAGATTTAACAAGACAAAAAGTAGGATGAAATTCAAAGTAGACAGAATTATCTTGCGCAAATTGACTAACACTAACAAGATTTTTCTTAATTGAAGGCACAAGCAAGAGATTTTTCAGATGTAGATGTGTGTGAGGATCAAGTGGGGAAGGAAAAAGAGAGGAACCAACTGCTGCAACAGGCAAACCTTGTCCATTTCCTATCATAATCTGGTCTGTACCACTGAGTTGCTGGCTTTGAATTAAATTTGAGGGATTGGACGTAACATGATGTGTAGCTCCTGAGTCTGGATACCATTCCATAGCAGGAGAGGCTGCATGAGCAGCAACCATAGCTTGTGGCTGCATATGCTGAGGTCTAATATACTGAAGAGAACGACCATGTTGAGGCAGGTTACTCATCTGACCTTGTTGAGGAAACATCTGTAAAGCATTAACAGGAGATGGAAGAGTAGGAACAAAATTGTCATCATATCGATACCAACATGTATGGACATCATGACCAAATTTGTAGCACAATTGACACTGCACATTTGATCGACCTCCATAGCGTCCTCTACCTCTGAAATTACGTCCACCATAGCGTCCTCGACCTCTGTTTGAGAAATATGATCGTCCTGAGTGATCTGAGTTAAGAGAGCCAGTTCTCTGTTCCTGATTGTGAGATTTAGCTAGAAGAATATTATTGTTAACTGCATTATTATCAGTAGAATCCTGTTTCTCTACTTCATTGACATGTTGCGTCAGATTAACAGCTGCTGTGTCTGAAAATAGAGTTTCAGATTGTTTAGCAAGGATTTGCTCATGTGTAAGCAATTGTATGCTAAGATCCTCGATAGAATAAGGATTTTCACGTCCATGAACAGTAGCAATAAAAGCAACATATTCAGACGGTAAACCTCCAAGGACAATGTCAGTTCGTTCTTCATCACTGATTGGACTTCCTATTGCTTTGAGTGAATCACAGATACCTTTAATACGGGAGAGAAATTCTTTTGCTGTTTTTGAACCTTTCTTGATCGAGTGCAACTCCGAACGCAAGAGTCTTGACTTAGATTTCATCATGCCTTGAAACAGCTTGTGAATCTTGTCCCAAGCTTCGTGTGAATATTTTACTCCAAGGATCTCATTCACGATTGATTCAGAGATTGTTGAGAGTAACCATGACAGGAGCATTGAATCCTGAGTTATCCAATCCACATACGCTTGATTCTGTATTCCATTAAGTCGATCTTCTTCAGAATGAAACTGAAGTGGAATTCTTGGATTTACAAGGAAACGATGCATTTGATGAGAGGTAATGATCGGTTCAACTATTTGATTCCAAAACAAATAGTTTTCTTCAGTTAGCTTCACTGCAATCTGTTGATTGAACAACTGTGGAATTTTGAACTCCATAGCTCGATCTTCTACATTCGACTTTGCTGCTCGTTGAGAAGAATTAAAGAGAACTTGTTGAGAGGAATCTGATGCGGAAGTCATGATGAACTACACTATGAATCAGGCCTTCAGGAAGAAGGCTCTGATACCATAATAAAGTTCAATGAACTTTGTAGATGAATAAGAGAGTGAGTGAAAATGGAGAGGAAGAGAAGAGATTCCATAGTGATAATGAAAGGTTTATTCTCTGTACATTTACAATGACAACACAACCACTTATATAGAGGAAAGAATAACAAACCTATAACAAACTTACAACAAACTCTAACAATATAACAAACCTATAACAAACCTACAACAAACTCTAACAAACCTACAAACTCTAACAAACCTATAACAAACTAACATGAAAAGCAAGGTGTAACAAACACCACAACAGACTAAGGAGAAGCTACATGATAATAATACCAAAATAATATCATTTTGGGGTTAAATGTAAATAGCTTATTTGTATTAATTGCAGAAATATTTTTTCCTGTATCATATTATTAATAAAATAAAATATAATCTTAAGCTACTAAAGTTTAAGGATAGATACGTCTAAAAAAGGAAATTATTAAATTAGACATTGTCTATCACGTTATTTTTTAAACATTTATTATTTTTATGTCGGTGTAAATTCATTTTGTTATATATATATATATATATATTAAATAATAATTTCAGTACTTTATAATAAATTGTATCAGGGGCGGACCAGCTTGGTAGCACATATTCGCAATTACGGACATGAATTCCAGATTTTTTTTTTTTAAGTGTAGTAGTAAAGTATGATGTTGGTTAGATTAGGTTTTGTTTGGATATACAATGAAGGATGAAATACGGTGAAATGAAATGAGATGACATATATTTTATTGGATATTTTATGATGCCATACAACAAATCAGTTAGATAAAAAAAAGTGTTAGGAATAATGTTTTATGTTGAGTTGAAGTTTTTTTTTCTTATTTATATCTTCTAATCCATTTAAAATAGAAAAAAGTTCACCAATATCCTTAAAGGGTGGAGGATGCATCAGATCGAGCCTACTTTATTTTGAAACTCCATAATATTAATTATTTATTAATTGAATAGGGGTAGTAGTGATAATTGAACTCGTGGTCAGCTGTGAAGTTACATTAATAATTTTTATATTTCTCTTAGAAATTATTTTAAATTTTCGAAGTGCTGTTTGGTGCTTCAAAAATGTAGGTAAGGGCTAAAGGAACAAAAAAAATTTACAATGCACGTGCACGTTAGATAATAAAGTGCAAAGTTGATATGAATCAACAACTACCCTCCACTTCAAAAGTTTTGCATAATTCAGTATTGTGTAAATCGTCGTATAATATAAGCCATGAGTGAACCTTAATTACCATCTTAATTAATGGTAACAAGCCATTCAAGTCCACCACGAATAATGCTGTGGTTTTGCAAGAACAAAGGACGACATAAAAGAATATCCATGGATTGAAAAATGGCCCAGCCCTCAAACTAATTTTAGTCATCACGATGCAAGTCAAAATTGTGTACCACCACCAACTGAAGACAAAACTTTACCATTAAAATGCCAATCACGCTTATTATAGGAAGTTTGCTTCTACCATAGCAACAAACTGTTATTCAAGAAAAAAGCAGTGTCCTCTCCACAAATTCTGAAATCAAAGACAAATTCTGAACACTCATTCATGTTAAGTTTGGCATTCTCATCTATTCTAAGATATAAAAAAAGAGTTAAACTACCTATATAAACCCCAACACTTGCATTTACTCTGTGCTACACACTAATCAATAATCAATAATCAATAATCAACCTCCCAAACGAGAAACCAAGGGGAGGAAATCTCTCTCTCTTCTTTCCTAAAGTGGGACAAAAAAAAGGGGATTTTTTTTTAAAACAAAATGGTGAATAAAGTGCTTGTGTCTGGTGTTTCCCTTATCCTGGTGGTGGGTGTTGCCATAGGTGTTGTTTCTGTTGTTAATAATAAAAAAGCAGATCCTGAGGTAGCAGCTCATCAAAAATCTGTGAAGGCAATGTGCCAAGGCACAGATGACCAGGAGCTTTGTTATGAAACTCTTAGCTCTGCGAAAACCACCAATTCCTCAGACCCAAAAGCTTACATAGCATCTGCAGTGGAAGCAAGTTTCAAAAGCGTGATCCAAGCCTTGAACATGAGTGACAGGCTCTCAGTGGAGCATGGAAACAATAACCCTAGCATCAAGATGGCCCTCGATGACTGCAAGGACTTAATGCAATTCGCACTTGACAGCCTCGAAGCCTCAGCTAATCTGGTTCGTGACAACAACATGCAAGCAATTCATGACCAAACCCCTGACTTCAGGAACTGGTTGAGTGCTGTTATCTCGTACCAGCAGTCATGCACGGAAGGTTTTGATGATGAGAAAGACGGCGAGACAAAGGTTAAGGAACAGTTGCAAACTGATAGTTTGGACAAAATGGGAAAACTCACTGGCATAACTCTTGACATTGTCACTGATTTAGCCAACATTCTTCAGAACTTTGACTTGAAGTTGGATTTGAATCCTGCTTCTCGTCGTCTTCTGGAAGCTGATGAGGTCGACCATGAAGGATTACCCACATGGTTCTCACCTGCAGATAGAAAGCTCTTGGGTAAGGTGGGAGGAGGTCAAGTTACACCAAACGCTGTTGTTGCCAAGGATGGAAGTGGTAAATTTAAATCCGTAAAGCAAGCTATTGACTCATATCCTACGGGCTTCAAAGGCAGATACATTATCTATGTTAAGACTGGGGTCTATGACGAGTACATCACCATTCCTAAAAAGTCAGCTAATATTCTTATTTATGGTGATGGCCCTACAAAAACCATTATCACTGGTCACAAAAACTTCGTAGATGGTGTCAAGACAATGCAAACTGCCACCTTCGGTAAGTATTACCTCAAATATCATATAAATATTTGAGATATATAAAACCATTAACGTAGCCTCATCCACGGTAGCTTAAGCTTTTGGGTTGAATTGGTTCTTTACATGGTATCAGAGCCTCGTGTCCCGGGTTCGATCCTCGCCGCCCCCATTTTATTTCAGGTGGAATTTCTTTGTTCGCACAGGTAGGTGGGGCCTGTGCATTGTCCACCCTTCAAGCCCAGTGGGCTCTCGTGTGAGGGGGCGTGTTGAGATATATAAAACCATTAACGTAGCCTCATTCAGTAGCTTAAGCTTTTGGGTTGAATTGATTCTTTACACAACTGTTCCAGGATTATTCTAACTTAACTAGTAGTCTCGAGTTTCATACCTTACTACCTTTGTGATCATACCTGCTCGACCGGATTAGTCGATTAATCGATGAACCGGTGATGAAATCTCAAAAAAATAAATTATAAATATATTAGAGATATAAGATAATTATTCATGTGTAGGGATAGTTGATTCTTGACATGATATATTCGATAGTTTTGTTTTTTCGTAATATTGCATGACAGGAATCTATTTCCTGTGACATGAGTGTTATTTATCCCTTTTAATTTCTTGTACATCTCAAATTAAATATTTATGTAGCTTTAACGTGCACTGATAATTTTTGCATGCATGCAGCGAATGTTGCACCTGGATTCATTGCCAAGTCTATGGCATTTGAGAACACAGCTGGTCCTAATAAACACCAAGCAGTGGCATTTAGAAACCAGGGAGATATGTCTGCTTTGTTCGATTGTGCCATGCATGGTTTTCAGGACACCTTGTACGTTCAAACGAACCGTCAATTCTACCGCAACTGTGAAATATCCGGTACCGTTGACTTCATCTTCGGTACATCACCGACATTGATTCAAAATTCAAGAATCATTGTGAGGAAGCCAAACCCTAATCAATTCAACACAGTGACCGCAGATGGCACATCACAAAAGAACATGGCCACGGGGATTGTGATACAGAATTGCGAGATCGTGCCAGAGAGGGCTCTATTCCCTGAAAGGTTACAATTTAAGAATTACTTGGGGAGGCCATGGAAGCAGTATGCTAGAACAGTGGTTATGGAATCGAACATCGGTGACTTAATTACGCCAGAAGGGTGGAGTGTTTGGAGTGGGAACCAATTTCTTGATACATTGTACTATGCTGAGTATGGTAATGTGGGAGCTGGTGCCAATCTTCAAAAAAGAGTGAAGTGGAAGGGTTACCATGGAAACATTAATAAGAACGAAGCTGCGAGATTCACTGCTGGACAATACCTCAGAGCTGGACCTGCTGGAAGAGCTGAGGATTGGTTGAAGGCTACTGGCATTCCTTTCGACATTGGCTTCACAAAATAGATTCATTACGCTAGAGGCGTATATATAATCTTCGCACTTGGGAATCAATTTTTTTTTTAGTTCTCTACCGGTTTATCGATTATCCGACTAATTCGATTCGAGCCGAAAGCTCCTCAGGAATCAGTTTTTTTTTTTTTAGTTGTATATTTTGCTGTACGCAAAATGCCTAGTTATATAGAACAAACTAGCTTCTTTTCAGCACATTTATGATTCTAACTTTGAAGTTTTCACTTCTAAAGCTCAGGTGGAATCATTTTTGTACATGCGGTTTGTAAACATGAGAGCATTGTACAGATAATATTATTTGACATTTTTTACATGGATTCTTTTATGAGAAATAACTTGATGAGTGTGTCATGGATATATCAATCTCATTATCCTGTGTCACAATAATGTGTCAATTTAATTTAGTTTATGCTAAGGCTGTTTTAGTATTTTAGTTTAAATGTTAAGTTTTGTATCTCTTAAGTGTTTAAAGAGTTAATGTGTTTATGGTGGTGTTAAATGTCTTTATGTATTTCTTGTAAAGTTACAAATTTTGTAACTTGAACTAATTGTCCAAGGAGAAATGAACAATCTTCAGCCTTAGAAAAAATATCTCGTGTATCTTTTACTCTTCTCCCAACAAAATTGGTACTAGAGGTTGAACATCTGGACGGGACCTGCAAGATTTGAAGAAGATAATCCATGTTGATTGATACTTGTTTAAAATTTTGACAAATGTTTAAGTCTTAATTAAAGATTAATAATTATAAATTTATTTATTTTTTCAAATATTCGTAGTTGCTAACCTGTTTGTTGGATTGATATTTTCTTTCATAGTTATCAATATCCTATGATACATAATACGATTCATATCATTTACTGTTTACGAGTACAATAATACCTATTGTGGGGAAAAAAATTTAGTACTCGAGGCCCATTTGATCATTCCATTCAGGGGATGATATTTGGACAATTTTTTTTTCTTGATATCTCACTCTCTCTCTTCTGGCCCACTGAGTGGGGATGTGCTCTGGGAGCACAAAAATAAAACCCCGGTTGTGAGGTGTATCGGAAAGAGATTTGTATCATACATTACTTTCATTATATTTGTTTATCAGGTGTGAAACATCAATTGGTATTAATTTTGTAGAGAAACAAATGAAAAAGCAATTTCGTCGAGAATTGAGACAAGATTTTTCGATGAAATTATATTCATTGTTGAAAATTTCGACGGAATTAGTTTTCGGTCGAAAATCATTACAAGATTTTTCGACGGAATTTCATTCATTTTCCGTCGAAAATTTTTGACGAAATTTATTTTCCGTCGAAACTCATTACAAGATTTTTCGACGAAATTTCATTCATTTTCCGTTGAAATTTTTCGACGGAATTATTTTCCGTCGAAAAATAATTACAAGATTTTTCGACGGAATTTCATTCATTTTCCGTCGAAATTTTTTGACGGAATTTATTTTCCGTCGAAAATTGAGACAAGATTTTTCGACGGAATTTCATTCATTTTCCGTTGAAAGTTTTCGACGGAATTTGTTTTCCGTCGAAGATCATTATAAGATTTTTCGACGGAATTTCATTCATTTTCCGTTGAAACTTACCCACGAAGCTATTTTCGACGGCTTCATTTCCGTCGAAAACATCATTTTCGATAGAATTTTAACCATTTTCGACGGAATTTTTTCGTAAAAAATATATTTTCTAGTAGTGTGATATGAGTATTAAATCAAAAATTTTAATTTTTAATATAAAAAAAGAAATAAAGATTTAATTTATGATTTAAATTAAAAATTATTATTAGTAAAGAAAAGAAAATAAAGATTTACTTTGTGATTTAAACTCAAATATCAATATGATAAATCTGTATTAATAAATTAAGTAATTGAATAAATATTTTAATTAGTATATATTTTTAAATTAATTTTATTATATTTCTGTATCATACGATTCGACATAATTTATAATAAACAATATATATAAAAATCCGATCAAACGGTATACAATACGTATTTAACAATTTGTTTCCAACCATTCACTAACTGATGATTAATCCGCCTCATATTTCGCGAATTGAAGGCTAACGAGGATGGTTGACATGTTCCTTAAAACAAAAAAGTACTCACATACTCAACAACCTAACAAACATTTCCAAACTTAAAAAGAAGAAGAAGAAGAAAGTACACACTTGCCTACTCATTTGGTGCGGTCCACGCTATACATCCAATAAAAATCCTGTTTTATTTTTATTGAACCAATAACCCAACCACGGGGGAGATGGAAAGTGTGCTAAATTGTCTAGTTAACGTAAAAAGGAAAAAGAACTAAAGAAATTTGAAAATAGAAATTAATGAACCTAAAGAAGTTGGAAAAAAAGGCGCAGTTTAGCTAATTTTACATTAACTTGCACAGAAATTTTGAGTCATAAATTAAATAAATAGTTAAAATAAGGGGAGAGTAGTTTCAATTTAATTTTAAATTGAGCTCAAACAAATTTAATTTAACCAAGAGTCGTGGCTCAATGAAAATCTAATCTCAAGTAACAACCTAAGTTACCGTGTCTGTTTACATGCAGTAAGCTATCATACACCCAAACAAAGATAATGCAGTGTCCATCCTTGGCTAGCCTACATGGCCTATCCCGAGGGCAAGGTGACCGGAGGAGGTTGAATGGGAATACCTCCGGGTTATACCAAAAAAAGAAAAGAAAAGATATTGTAGTGTCCATCATGGGGGATAAAAATTTAAATGTATTTAGATATCGATACCTAGAAGTTTAAATTGACGTTTGACTAAAATAACTCTTAGAAATTAGAAAAATTTTAAGATTTAATAATAATTCATTGTTTGGGGAATTAATAATTTTGTTTCAAAAAAAGAAGAATGTTCATGTGTGTTTGTGCTTGAGAAAGTAAAAAATAATATGTATATATATAAGGGAAAAAGGTGTGTCATTTTAAATGACACACCTTATATCCTTTCACACTCTCAAAGAGGTGGGACCCGCATTTTTAAAAATTTTTCCCCTCACTCTCTCCCATGATTTATTTCTTTCTCTCACTTAAAATGACACAATTTCATATCCTTTAAAATGATACACACTTTTCCATATATATATATATATATATATATATATATATAAACACACACACGGTTAGGATCATTTTACACCAGTGTAAGTTACACTCTGAATCTTGTCCGTTGATCCCATTTATATCTAAGGCTATAATTTTTTAGTAATGTGAGCCATTGGATAGTAGTGGATTAATGGTCAAGATTGAGTGTAAGACTTCTAACTCTTACACTGGTGTAAGAATATCCTGCCCTATATATATATATATATATATATATATATATATATATATATATATATATATATATATATATATATATATATATAGGGATGGGATCCTTTGACACTGGTATCAAACTTTAAAATTTGACAGCAAATTTTAACCGTTTATTTTCACCAATCAATGATTATCATTTATTGGGAATCAAACTTATTAACTACTATTAATTCCTAACAAATGATAACCGTTCATTGACAAAAATCAACGGGAAGGATTTGATGTCAAATTTCAAAATTTGACACCGGTGCCCTATATATATATATATATATATATATATATATATATATATATATATATATGGGCAGATGTAATAGTGTAAGAGTTAGTCTTACACTCAATCTTGACCATTGATTCACTTATATCCAATGGCTCACATTACTAAATTATTAGAGCCCTTAGATATAAGTGGAATCAATAGACAACATTGATAGTGTAACTTACACTGGTGTAAAATGATCCTAACCCATATATATATATATTTGGGCTTATCATTTCTCAAGCTGCCGGAGATAACTTTATCTCCGGCTACAAAGATCATAATGGTATAAAGATTGAGGTTCAATGGTGATAAAGGAAGAGAGAGAGAAAAATATAATCATAACCATTCAAAGGTGAATCAATACATATAAGGAAATAAATAATAAAAAACGACGTAATTTTGGGGTAGCCGAAGATAAACTTATCTCAAATAGCTTGAGAAATGTTTTTCACTATATATATATATATATATATATATATATATATATATATATATATTAGGTTGAAGCATAGATATTGCACCCGATCATGTAAAGCAACCAACTTAAGCTAATAAGTGATGAGCCTACAATAGTTTTATATTATATTTCTCTAAATATTAAAGCCCGTCAATGATTTTTATAATATATATTTCAACTACATTGCCTCGTACATGAATCATTTGGGCTTGAAGTTTGGATATTGTATAGAGCCATTTTTTTTGGTTCTACTTTTTGCTGATTTAAATTTACTAGAAAGTGGACATGATGAGAATTAAACTCATGGATATTGCAGAGACCTATTATTTTGTATATCAATTACGTAATGAAGAATTGTTATCCATTCTTATTTCTCATTTGAAGAGTAAGTATTGAAGAGCAGCTAATCCGCTACATATAAATACTTAAATGATCAGGCTATCATATGAAATTTGTATACTAATTAAATTTAAATTTTAAAAACTAATTGTTTGAACGGTTGGTATTTTATTTACTATATAAAGCATATAAGTTAATTTTGAAATTTACATTAAAATAATCTTACACTAATTAAAAAATTTACTCACAAACTCAACATCCATGATGTGAATTTTAGTCCAACAATAGATTTGTTATTATTATCTATTATAACGTGTTGTTGATGTTTTCATTTATAAGACATATTATTAGTAAATTTGTAAACTTGGAATAATTGAATGGTTGAAAGATGGGGTAACCAACAAATTAAGTGATGGATAACGAAGGCCCATACATGACCAACGAGTTCCGTGACGTAACAGAGCCAATGAGTCGTCGTCGATTTATAGTAGAGCTCACAGAAGCCATGAATCCAAGTTTAAGAGAAATGGTCAATGTCCCTAAAAATAAAAATCTCTAACCATCAATAGGAAACCAGAGTTCTAGAAATGGTTCAGAAACAATCTCACAATTGTTCATCACATTATTCTCCTTGAGGAGAAAATAACACAATTTTTTATTTAGTAGCAATAAACAAAAACAAAAAACAAAAAAGAGTATAAGAAAAATGGAAAAAAAAAGACTTGCCTCTCTCGCTTCTCTATGTCTCGTAGTAGGTGTTGTTGGCCTAGGCGTTGTTGCTCTTGTCCGCACCAACCAAAACGGCGATAGTGCAAGCAAAAACGACGGCAAAGAAATGAACACTCACACTAAAACTGTGAAAGCCATGTGCCAAGACACCGATGACCAAAAGCTTTGCGTTGACACACTTAGCCCTGTCAACGCCTCAGACCCAACGGAATACGTCAAAACGATGGTTCAAACCTCCATGGACAGCGTAATCAAAGCCTTCAACATGAGTGACAGGCTCACGTTGGAAAATGGAAAGAAAGACCCTAGCATAAAGATGGCCCTTGAGGATTGCAAGGACTTGTTAGAATTCGCCATTGACGAATTAGAGGCTTCAAGTATTGTCGCTCGTGACAGCAACGTAAGCAACGTTAATGAACATGCTGCAGACATTAAAAACTGGTTGGGCGCTGTCATTGCGTACCAACAATCGTGTCTTGATGGGTTTGACACAGACGCTGAGAGGAAGATCCAAACACAGTTGCAAACAGGTAGTGTTAAAGAACCAATCCAACCCAAAATTTTAAGAGAGCATTTTCTAATAATTTATATTATATTTCTAAAGCATTCCTTCATAGAGCCCTTTTGGCTTAAAGCGTGGATATGAAACAAGCCCATTATTGGTCTGTCTTGTGATGCTGCACAAGCCTATTTGTTAGTCTGCCTTGTGCTTTTCTTAATTCCACCTGAAAATAGGGGGCGATCGAATTCATGACCTCATGATACCTGAAGCTCTGATATCATGTTAAAGAATCAATTCAACCTAAAATGTTTTATGAGGGACTTTTAATGATTTATATTAGGGTTTTATAATTCTTATTCAACATGAGAATTACAATTTTCCTACACAGCCTTCGATCGATTTCTATGCTGACATGAGTTCTACATATAATTTTCTTTTACACATAGGTTCCACGTGCTTTTTATCTCTATAACATGAGATTTCAATTCTCCTTCGACATGAGAATTATAAAACCCTTTATATTATATTTTGTAACAGGTAGTTTGGACGAAGTGGGAAAGCTTACTGCAATAGCACTTGATATTGTGACTGGAATCACCAAAATACTCTCTGCTGTGGACTTGAATATGAATATAAAACCTGCATCTCGTCGCCTTCTTGAGGTGGATCAAGATGGGTATCCATATTGGATGAACGTTGGAGATCGTAAGCTGTTGACTGAGATGAAAAAGGGAGGTTCGGTGGCACCCAATGCAGTTGTTGCAAAGGATGGTAGTGGACAATATAAGACTGTTCTTGATGCTATTAATGCTTACCCTAAGAATCATAAAGGAAGATATGTTATCTATGTTAAGGCTGGTGTCTATGATGAGTATATTTCCGTTGATAAGAAGAAGCCGAATATACTAATGTACGGTGATGGCCCTACAAAGACCGTTATCACTGGTTCCAAAAACTTCGTTGATGGTTGGAAGACTATGAGATCTGCTACCTTCTGTAAGTTCTAATTCTCAATTGTTTTTATCTTTTAATTTTTTATCCTTAGATTTAGGGCGTGAAAAAGAACATATCCACCGAAGCGAACCATAATACAAATTGAACTGCATTATAAATATGGTCATCCTTGATTAATTTTAAATCAAACCGTCCAAAAAAAAAAAAAAAATTGTTGTTGATTTTAAATTAGGGAAAAGTTCAACAATGCCCCCGTGGTTTATTTCAGAATCACTTATGTCCCTGTGGATTTTTTTATCACATATATCTATGTGATTTTTTATTTTTTACAAAGCACATGGACATATGTGATAAAAAAATTAAATCACGTGGAGATAGATGATTCTTAAGCAAATCACGTGTGCATTCCTTTAAATTAACCTAACAATAACCAAACATGTAATAAAATTGGTAAGTACGTATGAAATGGTGATAAACATAAGTTACATAACCATCCCGTATAAAGTGTCATTGTAAATTTTCTTTAAGAATTGAACCATCATTATATATTCTTTTTTCTAAATTGACATGGTTTTAAATGTGGGTTGGAGAAAAGGTCAATAAAATCAAAGGTGCCGGTTTCAAGCTGTGATACACAGATATATAAACAAAAGTAGAAATAATATTGGAATTATAAGTATAAAAAATGGAAATGAACTGACCATGTGGAGAAATCGTAATTGAACCATGTTTAAAATCAAATTACACAATAATTAATCATATTTCTTTTCTTAATATATTTGAAGGGTTTATCATATGTCATTTAACATGACCACAAAAAATTTCCTACACACACAATATTTTGTGGGACCCGTGATAAAAAAAAACCTGGAAATGAATCTGACCATGTGGACAAATCAATTTTCCCATGTTTATGATCAAATCACAATAATTAACACAATCACTTTTCCCATATTTATGAAGTAGTTAATTCCTCCTCGACAAAAAAATTAATAGTTTTCTCTGACTCGAATCACACTAGTTGAGTAAAGCTATTGCTTAGGACATATGACAAAATGTTTGATGAATTTGCAGCCACCGTTGCGGTAGACTTCATTGCAAAGTCAATAGCATTCGAGAACACAGCTGGAGCCAACAAACACCAAGCAGTGGCACTTCGAGTGCAAGGTGATCGCTCAGCATTCTTCGACTGCGCCATACGAGGTTATCAAGACACATTATACGCACACGCCCACCGTCAGTTCTACCGCAACTGCGAAATCTCAGGCACGGTGGATTTCATCTTCGGCTACGGCAGCACACTAATCCAAAACTCCAAGATCATAGTGAGGAAGCCCGATCCAAATCAACGAAACATAGTAATAGCTGATGGCACGGACCAAAAGAACATGCCAACAGGTGTCGTTCTTCAGAATTGTCAGATAATGCCAGAGGCTGACCTCATGGCCGATAGGTTGACGGTGAAGTCTTACTTGGCGAGGCCATGGAAGGCATACTCAAGAGCAATCATCATGGAAAGTGCAATTGGTGATCTCATTCAACCAGATGGGTTTCTTCCATGGCAAGGTAATCAATTCCTTGACACGTGTTACTTTGCTGAGTATGGTAACACTGGAGCTGGTGCCAATGTTAAAACTAGAGTCAAGTGGGGACGTGGCGTTCTTAGTAAGAATGATGCTGCTCGATACACTGCTGACCAATGGATTCAAGCAAATACATGGTTGCCTGCTACTGGCATACCTTTCGATCCTAGCTTCACTAAAGCTTGAAAACCATGCATGTTAATTTCATGCATCATTGTGTTTTGGTCTTTTAGGGACAACAGAGATAAGGGACTAATTAACAGCTTAATTAGTATGCATTGAGAATTAGGTCAATCTCAAAACCTTTAAATGAATCACGAAGCAGTACCAAAAAAATAGAAATTCGTAGGATCCTTATAGATTTAAGGAATAAGGGTACCATATATATGTATATACAATAGCTAAGGAGAAATTTATCTCAGTATATGCAAGTTAGGTATATGCTCAGTCCGTGAAGTATAAACAGATCTGTTCATAAAAATTCATGAGTCAATGTTTTTGACTTAATGAATTCAAATTGTATAGATTGTGTATATAAGAATCTCTTTAGCTAATGTTATATTTTAAGCATGAAGTTTAGTCTTTTTTTTTTTTTTTTTTTTTACTTTTATTTAACCTAAGTGTCGAATATTGTACTATTATTAGTGATTGTACATGTACAATTTTCTTTTAATTATAAGTTTCATTAAAGTTTCTATATAGTATTAATTTATTTTTATTTTTTTGGTGTATCCCGAGGTATCCCCATTCAACCTCCTCCGGTCACCTTGCCCTCGGGGTACGGCCTCGTAGGCTAGCCCCTCATTGAAACAGCGGGTGCATTGAGCTTCGCTACCGGAGGAAGGATGAGACTAATCCCCAACCGAGGCCCCCAAAAATTTGCTTGAGGCAAGGTTTGAACCCCTGACTCAAGCAAACCCTTGGAAGCTCAGTTGCCAACTGAGCTATCCTTGGGGGTTACATAATATTAATTTTACTAGTGTGTACGGGTGTAAACGAGTGAAGCGACTTATTAGGGGCATATAGCTTGGCCTGACTTGACTTTACCCGTTTTAAAAATAATACAGGTTGAGATCATTAAAATACTTCTTTAAAAATTAGGCCACAAGTCTATTTTAGAAGGCCTAGCCTCTAAACCATTAGGTCCGACATGTATTTTTTAATAAATAATTTTAATTTTTTATTTTTTAATAAAAAAATATTTTGGGTTATGTATCATTTTGACTTTCTTTTAACTTAAACATACAAAAGAAATAAAACAATCCTAACATATATTTTACAGAGTGCAATATGTGCCTTTTTTGAATGCTTGATAGGCAAGGTAAGCTTTGTATTTTTTAAAAATAAGTTAGTCCAAACTTATAACTAGTTAGCTAAAGTCTAAGACAGTCTTGAAATATTTTACATAGGTGTATATCTAGCTCGTTTAGGCTAAATCCTAATTTGACTGGACTCATTTATACTCCTATAAAAATAATAAATGGAATCTGATTTGATTTGAGAATTCAATATAATGTTTGGAATGTTAAAAAATAGGAAATGGTAATTTTTTTACGACTCCATGAATTTTATTTGTTCAATTTAGGAATTTAATAAAACATTGTGCGACTCGGTTTAATTTTAAATCAATATATACATTATTTTACCTTTTTTAATCTTTTAAGTTTTCTTCTCATAAAATTGTAAAAATTTAAATAACAAAATAAAATGAAATAAAATATTATTTAAAAAAAGGTTCTAAATATTAGAATTAATTTCCAAATTAATCAAATCCCATTAATGTAATGAGTTCTCGAAATAAAATTTGATTTTTGTTTGGAAACTGATCATAATTACCTCTTTAAGACGAATCAGAACCCTCTGGTAGGGTTGGCAAAACAGGTCAACCCGACTCGACCGGCCCAACCCGCATTCAACCCGTAAAAAAAGGGTCGGGTTAGGGTTGGCTCGAAAAATAAACGAGCCAGAAAACCCAACCCAGCCCGACCTGAGCCGGGTTAGGGTTGGCTCGTGGTTTGCCTCGATAATCAGCTCGCGGGTTGGCTCGGAAAAAAGCTTGCGGGTTGGCTCGAAATGATGCCAGTGAGTTGGCTCGCGAGTTGGCTCAAAGTGATAAATTCATTGAGTCTCACATATCTTAAACTCGTGGAGCATAGTGAATTTTATTTATGGTATGAAAAAAAATCCTCCAATGCTTACAGAATGGGGAGGAGATTTTGGGGTATACTTGCGTGACTTGATCAGGTTTCAAGATCAGGACCTAGTGAAGCTACAGAGAACTAATCAACATGTTTATATGGTTTTATCTCCTTCCGATTCATGAGTCAGATAAATGTTCAACTTCTAATTAGTAATCATCCTTATTTGACAGAAAAGCTTGGAGTATGCACAACAATTTCACATGCATTTCCTGTGTTCTCAAGTTTCGTAATCAGAAAGCTTCAATACATAATTAAAAGACATAATCATCAGTACACTGTTGAGTGTCTTCCCATTGAGACATAATTAAAAGACATAATCATTAGTACAATATTGATTATTGAGTGTCTTCAATATTATTATTATTTTTTAATACAGTCATATTATTTTTTTTAATTAAAAAAAATACCCAACCCGCGAGCTGACCCGTTTGACCCGCGAGCTGACCCGTTTGACCCGCGAGCTGGCTCGTTTGGGTCTGGGTTGTGTCGAGTCGGGTTGACAACTCATTTAGGCCAACCCAACCCGACTCATTTAGGATGGGTTGCGAGTCAACCCGACGAGTTGACTCATTTTTGCCATCCCTACCCCCTGGGCCCTGGTATCAGGGTTTTAAAACCTCACCCGCCCCCGGTTGACCCAGGTCAACCCTGACCCCTTCCCTCTGAGGGTTGGGGTCAAAAGTTGGACCCTATATGCACATCGACCCCTCCGACCCCCAAAATTCGGCCGGGTTTCAGTGACTCCCGGGTCAGAGGGGTCAAAGGGGGTCATTTATTAAAAAAAAAATGTTTGCAAACCTAAATCAAATCGTTCTCTTCTCTCCCAACGACCTAGACTTGTGATATCTTGATACTTTGGTATTATTAGAATATGAATTTTGTACTTTGGTATTTTTATACTTTAATTAGGTTGTGTAATATTGACTTGTGGTTGTAATTGGTGAATTATAATAAGTATATTTTGAATCTTTGATGATTGGTGATTTGTTTTTTTATATTTTCATATAGGATATATATATTTATATTTTTTTAGTATATTAAACCGGGTCAGCGTAGTGACCCTGTGACCCCTGACCTCGGCCGGGTTTTTAAACACTGCTTGGTATCCCCACGGGTTCGACTCTTTGAGCCACCTATGGGACTAATCCAGAGTTCGGGTGCAAGTCCAAGGATTACGGTACTTATGCCCCTCCCTAGATAGTGTTGGTGGGATTCGAACCGAGGTCCTCTCCCACCACTCAGTCCACATGCTACCAACTAAGCCACCACACTTGGGTATAAAATTTGATTTCTAAATTAATTAAATAAGATCCTTTCAAATTTTGAGATCTATTTTCTAATGATTTAATTTTTTTTAAAGAAAATAAAAAAAATTCTATTATCTTTTTATATATGTATATATTGAATTACATGGAAGCATAGTTATCGGTATCATACTATTCATACGATACGATTCACAAACCTAGCGACACGAATCATGGGGTGTATCCAAAAGGGGTTGGTATCGAACGATAAGATATTGTATCGTACGATACGAAACGATACGTGTATCATATGATACGAAAATTCAATCAAATTTTTTAATTTTTAATATTAAAAAAAGATATAAAAGATTTGAATTAAAAAGAATCTATAAAAAATTATTATTAATAAGAAAAAGAAAGTAAAGATTTGAATTAAAAAAATCTATAAAAAAGTATTATTAATAAGAAAAAGAAAGTAAAGATTTGATTTGAACTCAAAAATCAATATGAAAAATCTGTATTAATAAAGGAAATAATAAAGGTAACATAAATGATAAAAATAAAGGCATCATCATACAAGAACAATACAATGTTAGCGGGCTTGATAAACAAAATGATATTGCCAACAAGAATAATAAGGAAAAATGACCTCATATTGTTGAACAAGAAACAAGAAATGAGAGATGAGTCAAATGACTACCCTAATGAAGAGAATGATGGATTAATTATGTTGCTGATAGTGATAGTAATGATAATATTAGTCTTAATGATTGATGAGCAGAATAATTGATTTGCATTTTTTTTGGGTAAATAATTGATTTGCATTTTAATTACTTATGTATTATACTTATCGGATCCTTTTTGAAATTTGGATTTATATGATATTATATTATATATTTTTAAATTATTTTTTATTATATTTCTGTATCTTACGATTCGATACGATTCACGATATACGATACAATTAAAAATCAGTCAAATAATACACACGATACGTATTGCGATACATGAAAGTAAATATATTAAACAAAACAAAAACAGAAAACTTAATTCGCAGCAAGCAATTAAAAATATTTTTTTCTTATCATTATAAACTTATTGGGTATAGTTTTATATTCCTAATCAATCTTGGGAATTTGGATATCGATGTAGCCTATCTAGATTAAATGGTATTATAATTAGGAAAACACTGTTAAATCCTGAAAATTGAGGAAACAAATGATTAGTTCTATCATCCCTGGATCAATATATAGGCTACAATGCAAATTAGAATCTGAATATTTAGGTATCAAATAATTCGTTTTCTTTCCCAAAAAAGGGAAGTTTATTAAAATAAATATTTATTATGTTTTTCAACTTTTTATTCCCATACCATTACGTAATTGATCCTGTCAATATATATAGCTTAACAAAATTGTGATTGATAACCGATCATTTTATTATATTCTTGGTAAATTGCACAAAAGCCACAAAATCAATATCAAATCAATTTTTTTGTTATAATTAATTTAATGTGATCTTTAATAATAAATTTATATTAAAAGCATAATTTATTAATTCAAAATACAACCTTCTCAAAGAAAATCATATATAAAATTTATTGTGACAAATATTTTTGTTTTGTTTGCTAACTATTAGTTACATTTCAATATTTCATATTTCATCATACCGTTATATTGTTTCTTTTATTTTAAATCTTTCCAAAATTCATCAAATTAATTCTACATCATTAATTGATAGTACGTAGGACAAATTTGATGGAATATGAAAAGATATGAGATGAAAATAAAATAAAATATAGTTATAAATAAAAAAAGAAACTTAATCTCGTGAATTGAGGGAATCCTAATTAATCTCGTGAATTGGAATCTCTGTCCAATTTTAAATATCCCTATAATTGTATATATTGAGGGAAATATTGATAAATTGAGGTAACAAATAACTTGTTCTAGTCCCCATAAAAAAGGAAATAATTTTAAAAATAAACATATCTATTATAGCTATTTTTCAAATTTAGTTTCCGGACCAGTGATTGATTCTGAGAACAGCTCAACAAATCTGCGACTAGAAAACTGTAAGAAACATATCAATAGCCAATCATTTAATTCCATTTATAGAAAATTGCACAAAAGCCACAGAATCATAACTCCAATGGACCAGGTCAAACAACTCAAACCCTAATTTTTAAGACACGCGAGTAGTATATAAAGAACCCAACCCCATGCAAGGTTAACCATTGCCATCCCCTCAGACAATAATAATAAGGGAAGGGAAAAAAAAAATCCTTTTTGAGTTCCTTCCCATTTTCTCTCCGATAAGGCTTCATCAGTTTATGCTCTCATCGGAGGGGAAAACACATTAAAAGTATCCGCAAAAAAGAAAAACAAAAAAAATGAACAAAGGCAAAAAAATTGGCATTAGCGTGGTTGCCCTAGTTCTGGTGGTGGGTGCCGTTATCGGCGGTGTCGTAGTCGGCGTCGGACGCAATCAGAAAACCAATGAAAACGGTGGCGGTGAAGGTAACGGTGTTAGCACACACAGCAAGGCCGTGAAGGCATTGTGCCAAAACGCAGACGACCAGAATCTTTGCCATGAAGTTCTCAACCCAGTGGACACCTCAGACCCAAAGGATTACATCGAAAAGGTGGTGAAAACGACAATGGAAAGCGTCGTCAAAGCTTTCAACATGAGTGATAGGCTCTCGGTGGAGCATGGTAATAGCAAACCAGGCATCAAGATGGCTTTAGAAGATTGCAAGGACTTGTTACAATCCGCAATTCACGAACTCGAAGCCTCAGGTATTTTGGTTCGTGATAGCACAATTCAGGATGTTAACGAACGTGCTGCGGATCTCAAGAATTGGTTGGGTGCTGTTGTTGCTTACCAACAATCTTGCCTTGATGGTTTCGACACGGACGGTGAGAAGAAGGTTCAGGAACAGTTGCAAACAGGTAGCTTGGACAACGTTGGTAAGATAACTGGTTTGGCACTTGATGTTGTGTCTGGAATCGCCAATGTCCTCGGTTCATTTAACTTGAACTTGAATCTCCAACCTGCTTCTCGTCGCCTTCTTGAGGTTGATCAAGAGGGTTACCCAACTTGGTTCTCCGCTGCTGATCGTCATCTTTTGAGTCAGTTCAGCAGCAAAGGAACACAAAAACAAGGTGGAATTATACCTAATGCTGTTGTTGCCAAGGATGGAAGTGGCCAATATAAGACTGTTCTTGATGCTATTAACTCTTACCCTAAGAACCACCAAGGTAAATTCCTTATCTACGTTAAGGCTGGTGTCTATGATGAGTACATTACCGTTGACAAGAAGAAGCCCAATATTCTCTTGTACGGTGATGGCCCCACTAAGACCATCATCACCGGACGCAAGAACTTCAACGAGGGTACCAAGACAATGAGAACCGCCACCTTCAGTAAGTCAAAAATTCTCCTCTACTCTAATTTTCTTTTTCTTTATTTTATAAACTATTCTTTCCTGATTAATCCAAATTAGAACCCGGATAATCTTAAGGGGAAAAGCACCGTTTTTTAAATTTTTGGGCAAAAGAATTGCCTGATTAAAGTTGATTGGATAATTTTTCTAAAGTAATGTAAGAAAACATGTCACATATGCTAACGAGACTAGTCCCGTCATTGATAAAGTCATGACTTCTGATTCGGGTATCCAAATCAGATGATTTTTTTTTGATTTCACATAATTTTTCGAAATCTACGCAATGACACCTCATTTGATATACTTTATCTCCCAAAAACTTTGAAGATTTTCTGAATTTAAATGCTCTTATGATTGTGTTATTGTGGTACAATTGTTAAAAATTCAAAATATGTTTGTGAGAGATAAAATATGTCAAATGAGGTGTCATGGCGTAAATCTCGAAAAGTCATGTAAAATAAAAAAAAAATCATCGGACTTGGATACCCGAATCACAAGTTATGGTCTTCCGAAGTTTTACGGTAACTAGACTGCCTATGAGGCGCTGACGTGTAAAGCGCTGACGTGTAAATAATCAGGTTAGCATATATGTGACATGTAAATAATCAACTTTATCTGAACAATTCTTTTGCCCAAAATTTTTAAAATGGTGCTTTAACCTAATAATCCCTACTAATTAAAATTTTTAATACAACTTTATATCGATCCAGGTAATTAAGCTAGAATAAATCCCTACTAATTAATCCACGTAATTGGTGGTTGCAATTATAAGAAATTGTAACAGAAAAGGGATTATAAATATAATTTTCGTTCTATTATATATATAGAAATTAATGAAGGAGAAATTGATATTTCTAGGTGTAACTAACTTGAGTTTATAATATTGATTAAAATGTGCAGCCACTGTTGCTGATGATTTCATTGCCAAGTCAATTGCATTCGAGAACACCGCTGGTCCTCAGGGTCACCAAGCAGTGGCACTCCGCGTTCAAGGTGATCGTTCAGCATTCTTCGATTGCGCAATGCGTGGTTACCAAGACACATTGTATGCTCACGCCCACCGTCAATACTACCGCAACTGTGAAATCTCCGGAACCGTCGATTTCATTTTTGGCTACGCCACCACCTTGATCCAGAACTCCAAGATCATAGTGAGGAGGCCAGGTCCAAATCAACAGAACATAGTGGTAGCTGATGGGACAGACCAAAAGAGCATGCCAACAGGAGTAGTCATGCAAAACAGTGAGATCATGCCAGAGGCTGGACTCTTCAAGGACAGGTTGACAGTGAAGTCTTACTTGGCAAGGCCATGGAAGGCATTTTCAAGGGCAGTTTTCATTGAGAATGTTATTGGTGACTTGATTCAGCCAGAAGGGTATATTCCATGGGCACCACCGAATGAACCAAACACTCAGAACGCTTACTTTGCTGAGTTTGCCAACACTGGAGCAGGTGCCAATACTCAGCGTAGGGCTAAATGGGGAAAAGGTCTCATTAGCAAGACTGAGGCTGCAAAATTCACTGCTGAACAGTGGATCCAAGCTGGCTCTTGGTTGCCAGCCACTGGCATTCCTTTCGATGCTGGCTTCACCAAAGCTTAAAAGCCGTGCTTGTGATCTGTTTAGTAATATAATGATATATAATCTTTTTAGCGTGAATATTCAAAGGGGAAAAAAATAAAATAAAAAACTACTAGGGAATCCATTTGTCAGTTTGAACAATATTCCTTGACCTTGTTTGAGGAGGTGATTTATTATCATTAAGTAGTATACTTTTTTCTTTCCATCTACTATTTCGTTCTTTGTCTTTGCCTATATATATTACTTTGATGAGGTGATTTATTATCATTTGTCAATTATTATATGGGAAAAAGTTTCTGATGTTACTTTAGACAAATTTGTCTAATGTTTATCGAAATGACGTCGTTTTGATGTTGAAAAATTAAAAAATTAGAATAATAAAAGACTATTATAACCCTAAAATAAATTAAAATTATAAAAATATTATGATTTCCATCCCAAAACAACGTCGTTTCGATAAACATTAAATAACTTTAGAAAAAACAAACCTTGGTTATATACACATTGCCCTGAATGTGAGATCATAAGATAGATAGATAATTAACGCTACACAATATTATTGTGAGATCAATTTTTTTTGTAAACAATAATGTGAGATCAATAATAAAACGCAAAACTGACAATGTAATTAAACACCTATAATCAAGAAAAAAAAAACATTTACAGTTAAACAATTAGATAGAAAAAGGAAATAAACCAAAACACTAATTAATATAACAACAAAAACTCAAAATGTTTGATTTTTTATCTTTTATCTTTATTTTTGTATTGATTACTGACAAAACATGTCTTTCTCTTATTCTTGATTTTAAAGATGAAAACATTGGCGACATATGATGCTTTTATGTTTTCGTATTAAAATGAAAAAAAAAAAAAAAAGTTAGAAGAGAAAAGAAATACAACGAGCTTAAAGAATGCCGAATGCAAGTATATGCTCTATCGTTACTTTCCGCAATGAAAAAGACTGAATATGATATTAATCAAACAAATAACGCGCATCAGTGGGTTGATTGTCTTTTCTTGTCCTATTAAAAAAATGTTAATGCTAAATCGAAACTGGAAATCAGAAACTTGAAATAATTAGGAAAACAAAACAATTTTTTTTTTTTCAAATTAAAAATCAGACAGATGAACGAATCCAATAAATATTGGTACCATAGCACCAAAATGTCACATACCATTTTAAGTGTAGAATAAAAAAAAAAACTGCATTCAATGAGACAACTAAAGTAACGGATACTCAAGGTTCAGCTAAAGGAATTCTTGAATCGCGTACAGAACACATAAGCACGTAGACCTTTCCTCCAACAAGTCATAAATACGAGAATTTCAAAATACATTAAACATCATTAATTTCAATTATAGAGGGTACGTACCAAACATCAGCTTTTATATATGTGTTTGAAACAGAGGATAGGTTATTCTAACTACTCCTTTCTTGTCTACTTTTGTCTACCCCTTTCATCACCGTTAAATTACAATCTAATTCAACGGTCCATAATTGCGAAATAAAATAATTTTTTTTTCTCTCCTCACTTCCTCACACCCCTTTCTCTCTCCTCCCCTTTCTCTCTTGCTATGCGATTCAGACACATCCTTTTGATCTCTACATATCTATTTTCTTTATATCTGATCTCTGCCGAGGTGATTTTTCTAGACTACCAGATTGTACAATTGATAATCTACAATCTTTGGGTTCCTTCATTATTCATTTAGGTAGGAAGGTACAAAATTACTTTTCATTCTTTGCCTTCCAAATCTGCACGCGGCCGTAGAATCTCGTAAACCAAAATAAGTTATGTGCTTTGTTTGCATCCACAAGTGTAATTCTCAAGTTCATTGTGAAGCTTCTGAGAGAGGGAAAAAATAAACCTGATAAGAGGAGAGGAAGAGAGGAAGGGTGTGGGAGGAAGTGAGGAGAGAGAAAGAAAAAAAAAGATTATATTATTTCGCAATGATGGACCGTTGGATTAGATTGTAATCTAATAGTTATGAAAGGGGTAGGAACAAGGTAGGAAAAAAGGGAGTATAATAACCTTTTGCCTACCCCTTTCATAACCGTTGGATTAGATCTAATCCAACGGTCCATAATTGCAAAATAAAATAATCCTTTTTTTCCTTACTCTCTCCTCACTTCCTGCCACACCCTTTCTCTCTTCCTCTCCTCTTATCAGGTTTATTTTCGCCCTCTTTCAGAAGCTTCACAATGAACTTGAGAATTACATTTGTGGATGCAAACAAAGCACGAAACTTATTTTGGTTTACGAGATTCTATGGCCGCGTGCATAGAATTCAAGGTTTTGATGGCAAAGAATGAAAAGTGATTTTGTACCTTCCTACTTACATGAATAATGAAGGAACCCAAAGATTGTAGATTATCAATTCTACAATTGTAGAGTCTGTTGAATCTAGTAGTCTAGAAAAATCTCTTCTTTTTTCTTCACGAATCAAGAATCGCCTTTTAAAAAGAAGGTCAAAAAAAAAAAAACCTGATAAAAACGATGATTTCAAATGGTGTGGTCGATTTTCGCTCGCGTTCACCTCGACAGAGATTAGAGATAAAGGAAAAAAAATAGGTATTGAGAGATCAAAAGGATGTGTCCATACCGCAAAGGAAGAGAGAAAGTGGAGGAGAGAGAAAGGGTGTGGGACGAAGTGAGGAGAGAGAAAGAAAGAAAAAAGGTTATTTTATTTCACAATTATGGACCGTTGGATTAGAAAAATCCAACGGTGACGAAAGGGGTAGGCAAAAGGTAGGCAAGAAGGGAGTGGTATAACCTATCCCTAAAAAAAAGGTAAAATAACCTATCCTCGTATGAAATTGCCAATTATGCATCTTCAGGAACAATGATCAAAATGTCACTGTTCATTGACTTATTTACCTAAATGCCACGCGAACAATATTATTTCCCAATATGTCACGCGGACAAGTTCGCTACAGTTAGGGGTGAAAGTGGGCTGGGCTGGGCCAAGCTTTGCCCCGAAAAGCCCAAGCCTACGTCAAAAAAATTTAATTTGGTCTGGCCGAAGCCTATTACAAATCTAACCGTTAGCCTGACTTGACTCGTTTATGAAAAAACAAATGGCCTAGCCTAGCCCATAGCCTGTTAATTTTTAATTTCCAAACAGAACCATAAATCAACTTTACAAAATACTCAAATTCTATTGCTAAACCAAAAATCGTAATTTCAACGTCCAAACAGAATCATGAATCACAATAAAACTCATACAATCTGCATTTTAGTCACTTTCAAAAGTAAAATGCTCAAACTAAATAACATATATTTCATCAGATTCAACAAACAAATTCATACTATGTAAATTAAAATAATTACATGAATCCAACAAACACATCATGATGCTTGTAGTAAGTATAACCTCTACCAAAACCCTTTTAATATATTCATATACACATTTAATATGTTGAGACGTTGGTTCGTCCTTTATAAGAAATAAAGTTAGATTTCTATTAAAATATAATCGAATATAATTAAGTTATAAATAATTACAATTGATTAAGTTTATATCTTTTATTTTTTCTTCAAGACATACTTATTTTATTTTATTTAAAATAAATAGTACAATATGGGCCAGCCTGTAGGTTTATAGGCCAAACCTTGTAAAAGTGGGCCTACGGCCTTTTTATTAAACAGGCTTTTTCAAAGCCCAAGTTCGGCCTATTTTACGAAATATACTAAGTCAGGTCTGGCTTGACGTAGGCCTAGCCATAGGCCCCTGTGGGCCGGCCCCTATGAGGCACCGACACTTCAAAAATGCCGACGTGTCGTGTCCGACACTCTTGGACACTCCGACACTTCAACACGCGTTATAAATATTCAAAAAAAGGTTCAAATGTTGCATTGCGTTGAGTTTTTAGTTCCAACTATTAGATTCGTTGGATTACGATTAACATTTTGTTGAGTTTAATATATATATTTGAGATATCTTATGTTTCTTTGCAAAATTTACGAATATTATAAGTTTAGATTCATTTTTTTGTTAAATTATTGAACATTAAATATAATATACATTACATAAATTAAAAATTATTATTTAATATCAAAACGTGTCCTAACGTGTCGAAATCTAACATTTTTTAGAATTAACGTGTCGGAGTGTCGTGTCGTATCGTGTCACGTGTCTCGTGTCGGTATCGATGCTACATAGGCCGGCCCGACCCAGTTTCACCCCTAGTTACAGTGCCCAACGAACTTGGTTTACTGATGTGGCACGTTTCTAGTGGACAATAAGTTCGCTACTCCTGGTAGCGAGTTACGTTGCAATAAATGCTGACACATTGGAGAAGTTCACTGCCACATGCAGCAAACTAGGTGTTCTACGTGTCTGACATGCACCAAGTTCGCTGAAGGTCGAAGCGAACTAGGTGCCACGTGACACAATCTCGATGCGTGATCAGAATTAATTTATCAATCACAATTTAAAAAAACAAAGGAAAATGACTATTTAATTAATGTACCAATCAAAATTAATTTATCAATCATCAATCACAATTAATATACCAATCACAATTAATGTACCAATGGGAATAACTTTTGATTGTACCAATCACAATTAATATACCAATCACCAATCACTTCGGAGGGCCATAACTTTTAATTTGGATATCCAAATCAGATATTTTTCATTTTATTTCATATAACTTTTTGAGATTTACTCAATAACACCTCATTTGACATATTTTATCTCTCACAAATATCGTTCGAATTTGTAACAATGGTATCACAAACAATTAATGTATCAATCACCAATAACAGTTAATGTATTAATCAAAATTAATTATGATTGGTACATTAATTGTGATTCGTGATTGGTACATTGATTGTGATCAAAATTAATTGTGATTACTGATTAGTACATTAATTAAATAGTTATTTTTCTTCATTTTCTTTTTTGATTGTGATTGGTACATTAATTATGATCGGGCAACGAGATTGTGTCACGTAGGACACGAAGTTCGCTACCTTTATTAGCGAACTTCGTTCAGTCAACTTTTTCTGCGACTATGTGTCACGTGTCACAAAATCATTGGTTACCAAGTTCGCTACTAGTGGTAGCGAACTTGGATTTGTGTAGTCAGTTTTTCCTGCGAAAGTGTGTCACGCGTCAAGAAATTATTGGCTACCAAGTTCGATATCAGTGGTAGCGAACTTCAAAGTATGGCAGTCTGGTAAATTTTACTGTTCCTGTGACATTTGGGTAAAAAAGTCCACGAACCATCACCCTTTGTCTATATTTCCGGCAAACCATTTGTGATCATGCTCTCCACCTCGTCCAAAATCGAACCCGATCGCAACTACAATCCTCAAATCTCAACCCTTCCTCCTTTTTCTCTTCCACCATTTCCAATTTCATTCTGGAATCCTCTACGGTGGTGTTCATCCTTGCCAGCCCGAAATTCTAATCTTTTACAAAATATTTATTCTCATAACAAAATTCATAAAATAAATTATGTGTTTTATAAGAGTTATGTTGAAGGAAAAGTGATTGTGTTATGTTATAGAGATTCGTTTTGCGTGCCGGAGTTTTTTTTTTTTTGTGTGCTGCGGGCCCCATGAAATATTGTGTGTGTAGGAAATTTTTTGTGATCATATTAAATGATAAATGATAAACCCATAAACTATATGCAATTTAATGTTTTAAAATTATTTAACCATATAAGATATACACGGATTGATTTCCTGGTACCTTATAACAAAAGTGAAATTGATAGCCTAATGGGCAGTCCGCCCTCACCTCGTCATTCCATTAATCGGTAAAAAATGAGTTAGCTAAAGTGGACTGAAAAACTCGGTTCGTCCCACCAAACAGAGCTCGTTTTAGCTGCCCTAGTTGGGTGTAGTTTGTTATGTGACTATGTAGACAATATTTAAGTGTACGTGAGTGATGATAAACCTCACCTTAATTAGAAATTAACCATGTGAGGATTATATTAACTTATTGTTTGAACAATGATGCTAAAAATCATTGAAAAGAAATAATCTGTGTTAGAGAAATCACTTCAATAATACACATAGGTCTATAAAATACACATAAGAAATTGAAATATGCAACGTAGTGTTGTGATTGAAAAGACACTCATTCTCTATTTTCTCTATTTATTATAGAAATTGTACTGTTGCGATTGAAAAGACACCTATTTAAGAATGAAATAATACATTCTTCATTTGACGACATATCTTTTCAAATTAGATTGATTTAAAAAATTAATTCCAACACTTACAATCTTATTAGTGAGGTAAAATCGTAAATAACGCTCTTAAAAAATATATTCTCATCTATATATTTGATAAAATGGCTAACAAAGGACAGAAAGAATTTTACTTTAAAAATAAAAAATAAAAAATATTAACACTATTTGAGTCGTTCTAACATCGTCTACTCTATAGGATAATACGTTATGTATATGGATAATGGAATTAATAATCACTTACTGACCCTCGAAAGTGACCTCATTGTGATTGGTGAGGCATCGAATCGTATCGAATCTTACGGAAAGATCAAGCATTGCTCAATCTGAACCACCAAACTCACCTACCGTCCTTGCAAGGTAAAATATTGGAATTTTGAAAAGAAAAGAAAAGAAAAAACAATGGATAGATAATTTGCGGACAAGTTTCACATATATTAATTTCCACATGTGGCCGTCTCTAGCACCACATGCCAATCAAATGCTGGATTTGTGGGAAACAAAATAAAATTGAGATACTAATTCATGCAAGTAATGAATAATGAGGTACTTCATTTTGTCTATTTTTGATTATCAGTTTTATTTAATCTCATCTACCTTTTCTAATGACCCCAAAGATGAGATGAATTTGCAGGTGATTGCAGGCATGACTCCCCCAATGATCAAAGGGGTGTGAGATTCTGTTCAAGAGAATACAAACAATGCCAGTGAGATTCTCAAGCAATGAATCACCCTCCAACGTTTCCATAATGTAAATGAAATACTGGGAAATCATCAATTTCCTCGAGAAGTCATTGTCCTCCGAAAAGTGTTAACTCATCCAGAACGAGTGAGGCTAGTGACATGGATGATTTTTCTATGGGTTTATGTGGGTGGAGTTGGAAGGAGAACAAGTTGTTTGAGCTAGCTATAGCCGTGGTAGATGAGAACCACCCAGAACGGTGGGAAGTTGTTGCAACCATGGTTGGAGGAGAAAAGAGTGCAGGGGATGTTCAAGAACATTATGTGATACTTTTGGAGGATTTAGAGCGTATAGAATCTGGAAAAATGGACCATAAACTGGGTGAACTTCTTCAGCCATGTTTCCTAGTTGATCGTATCGAGTCCTTATGCTTGTCTGATAATGATAAGAGCTAAGTTCCTTCTTCTTCTTTGTGGAATAAAATAATTTTCTTTTTCTTTCTCTCTGTTTGAAGTGTGTTGTATTTGCCTCCCTTGTCTTTCAATGGTATTCATTGTTTTGGTTGGTGAATCTCTGTTGAATTTAGACCAACAACAGAACTCAGATAACTTGCTGATGTTATTTGATATTTAACTCTCTTAAGTAACTCAGTATTTTTTTTTCTTTTTATAATATCTTCTTAGTCGGTGTTTGGTAAAAACATAGTAATCTTTCTAGTACTTGCAAAAAAATTTAAAATTTTTTTATGGGAATTATTATTTTTATGTGGTAGGTGATAGGTATCTTTTAAAAATTGCTTTATATGTCAAATCCCAAAAGAATACAACTTTCTTTCTTCATGCGGAATCACTCCAAACGTGTCAGATAACACTTTATTGTCCATACTGCAAATTTCTTCTCCTTTAATTTCTATGTTTCACACCTATTTTCTTTATTTGTACATTTCAACATACATTGATCAATATACATTACAGAAAGTTACAAAAATATGCTGATTTCAGTGTCCACCCTACTCTATAAATGTATGAGGCAGAACAAACTATAGTGCCAGTAGAATGGAAGATTTGCTCCACAAACTGGTCAGACTGCTAAGGATCTTGATGATGAATTATCCCACTCAATCTGGTTCTGAACTGCTTATTGAAGAGTGGCAAGACCTCCATCCTGAATTCCTGATGTTTGTAGAACGAGTTACACATAACGAAAGCAATTACTTAAATAAATCAATTGGACAACTATGGATTTGTTTGATAACTAGAAAGTTCTTATAGGGACTTCCTTGCTGGATGATGATACAAACTAAGATAGTAGTAAGACTTATTTTATAGTAGTTGTTCTAAGGAATTAAAAATTAGATGAGATGTAAACCAGGACAAGCATATTAAATTTTAAGAGAGGATTATGCAAGCAAAGGAAAACAAGTCTAAGTCATGCAATTTGCACACCACTTTTTTCATACCTTCTCTCACATATAATATTTGTTATTTACTTATTTACTATCACTAATATCATACATTTGTCTTAATGAATGGAATGTAGATGTGAATCAAGCAGTGTGCAAGTAACATGTTCTTGGTTGATGGATTAGTGTGGGAAATATATGATCCAAGTCCATGAACATCATAACCTTTTAATTAAGCTGAACCCATTGGCACTTTTGAATATAGATCATACTCAATAAACAAACAAATAACTGAGAAGGGAGAGTAAGGAGAAATGGAGAAGGAAAGAGACAGAGCCAGGGAAGAGGCAGTGCATGAGTGAAGCCACAACAGATTTCTCCTCTCAATCTCAGTTTTTTGACTCTATTCTATTGATAGCTCCATCCATGCTCTGCCTGTTCCCTTCCTTTGTCCCGTGTCTAACTATCCTCATCATTTCTCCATTTGGATTACCTTACCACATCCTTGTCAACCTCCTTAACATTTAGCAGCTTCTGTAAAAATCTCTCATCCAATAAGGTTGCCTGAACTCTTTTCATTAAAAAATTTGGAGCTTTAGATTATGCACAAAATGCATTCGTGAGTGGAGGTATGATGCAATCTGATGCTATATGTAATTGCCTAAGGGGGAATTATTTGTACTTTGTAGTACATGTACAAGCATGTACTATGGAATTTTGACTGTACTACCTCGTCTTATGGGTACTACAAGTTAGTTCAAATTCTAATTAAAAGAGCAACTTCTGTGTACAAAAAAAAAAAAAACGCAACTTCTGGGAGACCTCAAGTGTACTACTATATTATCTCCTAGCTGGCAGTACTATGGTACTGTGCTTTTCTCTTTTTCTTTTTTTGGACCCGATTTTGTACTGTACATCAACAGTATTACTATAGCACTTCATATATTATTACGTTATAGGGAAAGGGATTCACTAATTTAATTCTTACTTTGTTGAGTAATTTTTTGAATTTAAATTTAATTAACTCTATTGTTGAATAATATGATATATTAACTTATAAACATATATGTTTAATTTTAAATAAAGTAATATTTATAGCTATATATGTAAACAAATAATGAAAGTTTATAATACGGTAAAATAAAAGGAAATGAATTATTTTTAATGATGAAATAAAGTGATGAATGCATATAAGTTATCTGTTTTTATTCTCTCGTTTTGGTAATGAAATCTTAAAAAATTATAAATATAAAGACTATTATAACCCTGAAATAAACTAAAATTACAAAAACACCATGATTTCTGCCCAAAATAACGTCATATTAGGATTACTACAGATAACTTATTTACAGTAACTGTAGAATAAGCGAACCCAAAATAAAATGGTCAAATGAATTATTAATTTTTAATGATGAAATAAAGTGATGGATTGATCGGGGCCAATTTATAATTTTGTTAAAGCAAAATTTAAAATTCTGGCGATCAACAAGTTTGTTGCAGAAGTGGACCAAGTGATAGGTGTCACTTTTGTACTAATCTTTACTGGTTTGACTATTATTTTTATGGGTTTATTGCACTTTTTCAAATTGACACAATTGCCACCAATTGTCAAAATCAAGGATTTACCTAAAAGTGGAAGGAGATGATAGAAATCTAAAGTTTCTATTACTTAAAGATTATGATATAAAATTATATATATATATCACATAAGTAATTATTTAAAATTTAATAAATAACTTTATATTTAAAAGATATAAGTCACATAATTATATAAAATATAGGTTCAAAAACACAAAAAAAGTTTGACAACTCCTATAACCAAGTTTCAGAATATCAAAAGAATAAAGTTTAATAATTACTAAATTATATTAATTGATTTAAATCAAACACATCATCTTGCATTAGTTGTATGTCCTATTCTCTTGCTCCTATAACAAGTTCATTAACAATAAAACGTAATTGATTGATTCAAAATCCGCTTGATACTCAAACTTTTTTTTTGTAATATGATACTCAAACTTTTCATCAATAGCTTCATCCTCTTCTTTCTCTAAAAAAAAATGACATCCCGACGAGAGTTTTTTTTTTTTTTTCATTGTGCATTTTAATTTAGGGAAACGGAAATATTTTTTTAAATAAAAAATGGGTCATAGGTTAAAAGTTGAACTAGTTCATTTTTTATTTTATTTTTGGTATAAGATTCGGTTTAGTTTTTTTGTTTAAATAAAAACGTAGAAACTTGCGTTTATACCACTTTTATGTTTTTATACAAAGTTTTTACTAGTTTTTACTAAGGATAATTTTTACTTGCACTTTAACACATACCATTTAGTAAAAATGTAAATTTTATACTAATTTTTGACAACATGCTACTTCTCTTCTCAATCTGCAGGCTCGAGCAAATTATCATGTATTTTGGGCTAATCTAGGAGCAAAATATATTTACTCAAGAAAGACTGTTTCCAGACTTTTAACTTAATTTGTTGGACTAAAATGCACGAACCAATTAAGGAAGAAAGCTTGAAGAGGAATTAAGGACAAGCCCAAGAGAATAAGCCCAATCACAAGGGTAAAGCATTAATAAAAAGCCAAGTCTGCAAGCAAAAGAAGAGTAGAAGAAAGACTTCCCACACGAGTTGCTATAGGAATAGATAACAACATATTCTCACGTACATAAGGATTCTTGAAAGTTATTTGGTTCCAGGTTTTTAATGTACGATCGAGAGGAATCTGTTCATTGAGTACTAAGGAACTAGTTTGGTGTGAGAGCCTGAGAGGAATCTGCATCAACCATTAGGTGAATCTGAGTCACAGCTTCTGGTTGTTTCAAGGTATTCAAATTAAGTATTGGAATAGGAATTTGGGAACGTACATTCCAATCAGCCTTCAGTAAATTTCATTTCAGCTTATCTTTGTGACTCTGATTAATTAGTTGTTTAAGCATTTAAGTAAGAAAAAAAAAACTAAAAATAAGTTTCTTTTATTGTAATCACATTTTGCTACTTATTAGTAATTGTTCCTCATTCCTAAATACATTTTGCTCCTCGTACATTTATAAACACCAATTTCATTTTGTTTATGCACAAGCTTATGTTATTTGATTTACACACTTTTTTTGTGGGTACAATACTTGAGACCTAATATTCCACTTTATTACTTGATGTCATACACTGTAGACTCGGTAATTGCTCATTAATTATTATCCATGGTAGTTATGGAAGTTGCTCAATCACCAAGCAATTTGATTTTTGAAGCCTAAAGAGTTAAAAATAGTAGAGGAACAAGAATAGCAACTCGTTGAAGATGGTATAAACAATTTTTTTATAAAAAAAGTAGAATTAACCATGATGAATTATGAACTTGATATACAGCAGATATATTCAAAATTATTTGTATCGAAATCTCTTCGTTACAGTTGTTTTAAAAATACAATATGAAATTATTAATCTCACATTCACTTGAAAACTTTTTGGTTGAATTGATAGAATTTCTTAACCGCGAGTGCACCAATAAAACCACCTTCAATGATCAATTGTTCGAGTTTTTCAGTGATTACCCATTTACCCGAAAAGGAGCCGCTAAGTATGAATATTTGGATCGAAGGAACAAGCACAAAAATCTTGAAAATTCAGCTTGGTCTGTGGTCAACATATCCGCTCCACTAGGATGCAAATTCTACATGCAATCCCTCAAGTCAATTCTCACAATTATGACCATTGCCTCATTGACTCGTCCCATTTCATGGTTATAATCATTTTATTATCAGCACCATATTCGCATTACACATTATTACGATTAACGCTGCCACTAAGTATAAACTAATTTCATAAACTCAACAGTACAGAAGTTTTTCTTGGAAAGGGGTGAAATTATATATATATTTTAAGAGTTTTATAATTCTCAAAAAAATATAAAGGTGTGTGTCTCCTCTACACACTTGAATTTCCGTATAAGCCATGTCATTTAAAAAGACAAACATTTTTTCCATAAATTAATTTCATAAACTCAACGGTACATATAAGTTTTTCTTGGAAAGGGTGAAATTATATATATTTTTTAAAACTAATTATTAAAATAAAGGGAATAAAGTCTCTAAAGTGACTTTAGAGAACTCTCTCTCTTTATGGAAATGATATAGTTTTTGTCTTCTTTTTTTGTTGATACAATGCTTTTGTCTTTTTTTAAAAGTAAAAAGAAGAAACCAAAATCATTTTTCTGCTTGTTTAGTTTCAGCATGGGAAAAGCAAGCAAAAGAGGAACACCATCGGTCAATACACATTCTTACACATTCTCTTCTCTTAGTGTCGTTCATGTGCTTTACAATGTTGTCACAATGCTTCTTGAGAGACTAAAGGTTTGTTTGTTCTTTTATTTTTTGTAGATTAGTTAGAATTTTTGTTTTTGTTTTCCCATATCTGCACATTAACGATATTGAGTTGAGGGGTATTCACCTTATGACTTTTTCTTGCTTTTGAAGCGTGAGTGTGGATCATTTATTATATTTTTGGTAATGTGACTATATCTTTAGGTGGTGAGCAAGCAAGCAAAAGAAAGACCAGGAACTTCTACAACTACTCTCACACAAGATTAGTTCCTCTCATGGAAGCTCCAAAAGGTTTTTCTTTCTCTCGATTTCCTTATTACTTAATTAGGGTTTTTCTTTCTTTCTTTATGTGTTTATTGTGTTTTTTTTTTATTGTGTTTTAAATTCTGCTTTTTTCTACACTTTTTATAAGGGAAAAACATCTATTCTTTTTTTCGTGAAAAACATCTATTCATTTAAAGGATATAAACTTATATCATTTTAGATCCTAACCGTTGATTTCCGTCCATCAACGGTTATAATCTATTGGGTCAAACTTAATGGGCCAAATTAATTATTAATTAATTAATAATTTTAATCCAATAAATTATAACCGTTGATGGACGGAAATCAACGGTTATGATCTAAAAGGATATAACCTTATATACTTTAAAATGACAGATGTTATTCCATTTTTATAATGGGTAGGATGTTATATGGTTTTAGAAACTGGATATATAGACTCATGCTTTTGTTTTTGTTTTTTTTCCTCTCTGTTCAATGAAGTTTTTTTTCCGGTTTCTTGCTTCTTCTTCTTTTTGTATAGTAGTTTCTTGCTTTTGATCGCAAACAACAATTATATTCTCGGTTTTTGCTATTATTTTCTTGATACAAACAAGAAACCGAATATATGGACTCATAATTCCTTTCTTTTTTTGTCTTTACAGGTTATTGATGGAACACTCCCAAATAACAATTATTGAAGACATGAGTAAAAGTTTAGTATCTTTAGATGACATTGTTGAATTGGAGAAAGATAGCGATGAGTTAAGCGGAGATGGTCAGTGTGAGATTATGAATCAAGACAAAGGTGATGATTGTAGGAAAGACAATTGCCAAGAAATTATAGGAGATGATAGTGAGTTTAATGAGCCACCTATGATGGGTAGAGTTTTTGAGACAGCTGAAGAAGCCTATAATTCTTACAATGATTATGCAAAAGTTAAGGGTTTCGGAATACGTAAGCATTACTCTAATAGGAGTAGAAGAACATAAAAACCATGTTTGTGGAATTATGTGTGCTCAAAGTAAGGTGTCAAGAATCTAAATGATAAAAGAATTGATGTTAGCAATGTCTAAAGGCGAAGAGATACAAGGACTAATTGTTTAGAGATGTTCCAAGTAAATTTAGTGAATGGATTATGGAAAGTGGAGAAGTTCAATGATTCACATAATCATCCATTGATTAACACTCCGTCAAAGGTGAACAAGTTTCCTTCTCATAATGATTTACGTCGCTCAGATTTTACTAAATCCATTGTTTCTAAACTTTATGGGGAGGGTTTAACATCGTCAAAAATCTCAAACAAAGAAGTTAACATCACTCTGGGTCAAATTAGCACTATTATATCAAGCAAGCGTAAGAATAATGTAGGGTGAGGATCTTAGGGCATCAACAAACACTTTCAGAAAAAGTCTGCTCTCGATGGATGTTTTTATTTTGATATACAGTTGGCAAAAGATGATATATTAAGAAGCGTCTTTTGGGCAGATGGTAGGTTGAGAGCTTCCTATGGTCAATTTGGGGAAGTCATTGTCTTTGATGTGACTTATAAAACAAACAAGTTCAAGTTTCCTTTTGCCCTTTTTGTTGGGGTTAATCACCATGGGCAATCAATTTTATTTGTTGCTACTTTGTTAGAGGATGAAACAGAGGCAAACTTTACTTGGTTGTTTGAACAATTTCGGACATGCATGTTTGATAAGTCTCATATTGCTATTATTACTGATCAAGACAAAGCAATGGGGAGAGCAATTGCTAAGATATTTTTAGGAGCACGACATCGTTTTTGTGCATGGCACATAATAAAGCATGTTTTGGAGCATAGTCAAGCATTACGTGCACAATTTAAAGATAGTTTTGACATTGACTTTCGTGCATGGTATAAAAGTCGAAGCATAGATGAATTCGAAGACAATTGGGAAGCATTAAGAACTAAATATGATATTAAAGCAAGTAGTTGGTTGGCTAACATGTATGCTTCACGTAACCATTGGGCAAAGGCATACTTGATAGGTACTTTTTTTTGCTAAATGACTACAAGTGGCCAAAGTGAGAGCATCAATGCATTTTTTTGATGATATGTCAACTACAACATAATGTTAAATGACTTTGTTACCCAATATGATAAAGCAATCAAGCCTAGAAGAGATGCTGAAGAAGATGAAGATTTTAAAACTAGAAATACAAAAGCAAGTTTGGAGAGTAATCATCCAATTAAAGCAATAGCTGAACAGCGCTACATAAGAAAACTGTTTGAAATTTTTTAAAAAGAGTGGAGGGCTGCAACACAAGATTACTTTCACGAAAAGATGTCAACATATGAGCAAAATATTAGGTACCAAGTGGGGTCTCCCAAAGTTAATAAAGAGTTGTGGGCAATTGTTGATTACAATTTGATAGAAAGTTCCACTACTCATTGTTCTTGTTCAAAGTTTGAGACTATGGGGATTTTGTGTAAACATATTTTGTACATTTTTAAAAGAGACAAATGACGACCCTTCCTAAAAAGTATATTTTGACTAGATGGACCATGAATGCAAGCTATAAGGCAGAAAATCTTTTGTCTGTTCATTCTGAAACAACTAATAGTGAAGTACGTGCATTGTCTTTGTTGTCAACTCAGTTGAAGTGCAATTTGGCTATTTTGGAACCAAAAGATTGTTTTCATGAAATTAGAAGGTTTGATGCTATTATTGATGAATTTATCCAACAAAAATTAGAAAGAAATAGAAAAAGAATTGAAGAAGTAACCATAAGCTCAATTGTACCTTCAGAAAGTGGTTTCATTCATTCTCAAGTTTTACTTAATTATGTTCGAGACCCCACTCAAGCATTCAAAACTAAGAGGCGTCTAAAAGTTGCTTCACGAATAAAATCAAACATTGAGTTAGCAACCAAACAACAAAAGACTTGCAGTTATTGTCAAGAGAAGGGCCATAATAAAACCAATTGTCAAAAGCAAATGGTATTTCTTGTCTATTTTTTCCATTTATGTTTATGTCTTTCCTCTTTGATCTTGATAAAAAAATTGTGATTTTTCATTTGTAGATAGACGTTGTAAGAGAGAAGCAAAAGGAATAATAGTTTCTTTAGAAAGTTGCCCCTAGTGACATTGCAGATTTTTGTATAAGAGATTGGAAGTTGTAGCTGTTATAGATGAGAAGAAATTATTTTGGTGTTTGTAAAGTTGCATTGTAAATATATCTTGTAAAGTTGAGTATAGATATCCTTTTTGAATGAAACCGGTTGCATTGTAAAGATAACTTTATATTGTTTATTTCTGGAAAGTTTTATATTATTTTGATGTACGTAATGTTCCCAATAATTAATTGTAGCAAACTATTTTGCTGAAAATTTGACAGCAAAATTGAAAATTTTCCATGCACATATATTGAGCTGTATAACTCCGATTGATATGAATTATATATTATTTTAAAGTTGCCAAAGAGAAGTATAAAAGCTAAATTTGACAAAACAAACACATGTGATGAATCACTCACATTGAATAATTATGTACATGGATTCAAATTATATTGGACACAGATATCATATAATGACTACTAAAATCCAAGTTACAACTCATGCACAATATCCTATAATGACTCTTTTCTACTCGTAGTGTTCCTTGAAGTCTATGTGAAAGCCTTCTTTTAAAGTATCTTTCATGTTGATTACTTTCATGCCTTTCATTTTGGACTGTTCCTATTGCAATATCCTTAGCATGTTTCCTGGTTAGCTTTTCTGGCTGATGCAGTAACATCCTGCGAAAAGGAATACACACACTATCAATTTGGAGACTCTATATAGGATCAGTCTCTCTTTTCTATTAATGGAAACTTGTCCTCATTTGAAATTATAGATCATAGTTTAGATGATGCATAGAGTTAAGAACTGTAATTGTATGCATTTCATCAATGCATAGTAAGCTGAATACTCAATATTGTAGCTCCTCTGTTTCAGGATCATATAACTTGAAGAATATTAAAACATCATCTTTTTCTTTGTCAGGTGGTGCAATGTCGTAAATCTTAATCAATAATGTAGTTTGTCGACATTTCTGGGTTTGGAAATGAGTATATTATGCTATCGAAGAAGTATACAACATCCATATTAATACAAATGTTACCAGCACAAGCTCCACTTCCAAAAACAATTTTAGTTCTGCATTATGGACATTGTAAAATATTTATATGGAAAATATTTGAACGAATCACCAAAAATTTTAGTTCTGCATTGTGGATAATTTTGGTTCCAACTACAGGCAGAAAAGAATCACCAAAAATTGAGCACCCCACCAGCATAACTATAACAAAATACAGGATCCAAAACATTTAGTATGAAAAATATTTATACGGGTTACATTTTTTTATTCATTTTTAAGAAATATGAAACAGCTAGCCAAAGATGGCAGAAATAAAAATAACAAATCCAACAAACAGAGAATCAATAGTTGGTCCAACATGAGAAATGGAATTTGAAAAAATGCAATCAGCCAGGATAACCGTGAAATTAGATGGTTGATTAAGATAACAAGAAGCATAGAACATATTCAATAAAAAATATAAATGTGGGGTAAAAGGAACTCATTTAGTAGAAAACTAACATTGATAAGAAGCTTGAAGTGGTATGTATGATTAAACTAATAAGAAAAGTTTGCAAGCTCAGAAATTTATAGGTTGTGCTTCCTCAACGTGTGTTAGTGACCGATTAGGACGATATCTATAGTTTTGACGCTTTTCCCATAGCCAAAAGCGCTGGAATTGAACTAGTATTCCAAACTCTTTAGCAAAGTCTTCCTAAATATCACAGATTAAAAATCAGACTTGCAAAATCAAACTTAAGAAAATAGACAGCAATCGTAACCAACTTCATCAATTAAATTATATGTAATGATTATAGCATCAATGTATTAGGATTGATGATTGTTATCATTATAGCATTAAAGTATTATGATTACAACATTAACGATGGTTACAAATAATAACATTTTAAATTAATGAATCAAAAAACATAAGTCACAAAGATTCATATTATATATTTTATTTTCTTCCAGCATCGGAGGTTTAATATTTTGGTATTGTTTTAAATAACAATTGTTTTACCAGAGGCCACTAAATCCCTTACATGAAAAAATATCGATGAGATGAAACAGTCGAGTCTACCCTATTTTGAAATTATCTCTGTTATCTCTTTCTTAAGAGAATCATGAATGAATATATTAAAACACTTCATGTCAGAATATTAATTTGTACTGCATTCAAAGTTTTCACGGAAAAATCAACATTTAAAAATGAAATATATACGACTGAGAGTGAGAACAGAGCAGATAAAAGAGAAACAACAATAGTTGTCATAGCATGCCTGCCAGGTCAAAGCACTTTTACTAGGAGAGCAAATAGTGTGATTAATGATGATACCTTGAAAAGGTTAAAAGACATCTGATTTTTTACATTAAAACTCCTCACATGGTCTACGAGATCAAAATATATATCCTTTCCAATCTGCTCAGCAAGGTCTTCATCTCGTGCCACGTAAGAAGTATCATCATATGTTATTAGTAATATATTATAGGGAATTTCATTTCTCACATTGTATAAAACAAATTATCTAATGCAACACAAAAAAATAGATAGAACACACTAAGAAGAAAAGAGAAAAAGAAAACAAGTGTGTCTCATCCACTTTTATATATGTTGCATGATACAAATTATATCATGCGACGTGAAAAACAATATTCTCTATATTATAGATCCAATTTGATTAAGCAACTCAAAGGGAAACCATCTTAGTAAAGACACAAACAATACTCAATTCTAGGAAAGGAAGTTAGGAACTAGGAACCTATATAACAGTGTAAAGGTGATCCTCTTTGTTTTCTTTGATTTTGATAACTTTTTCTTTCTGTTCTTTCTTCATAATAGACTCAGTCTCCTTCTTTAAATCAATAAACTCGGCTTCAACTACAAGATTATCATTCACAATATACCCTCCACAAAGATCATTCAATTCACCAAGTGGCATGAAGTACGTGAAACCCCAATCACTTTCTCGTGCATTGAATTCGTGCTGCATCTCTGCATGGTGTAAGTAAAATGAAGTTACAACTTACAACATGACCTATGTCTATGCCCAAAAATTATGTGCATTTTCACTTTTTTTACTCTTTCTGTTTGTTTCATTTAACAAGTCAATACTAACAATTTCATTTAAGAAAATTAATAAAACTATATTTAGATTTAGATACAAAGTTAGGAGAAAAATAATATATTTTACAAGTGGTAATTTCATATTTAGTAAAAATGTTTGATGAAGTAAAATTTAAATGAGAATACCAAAGGAATGTGATAAGAAACAAGTATGTTTGTTAATTAGGTTTAGAATTTTTTTATCAAGATATGCAAAAAAAAATGCTTAAGAATAAATGACATATCTTATACAGAGAGGTATTACTATGTGGATTTGATATAAATCTACCACAATAATTCAGGCTTCTCAGTGAAAAATTAGTATTGCAACAAAAATTAGTCTCTTATGTGTGTCACACAAAGTATGTATGAATCTAGTTGAATTAGTAAAATTAAAGAATAAACATAAATCACAAGTGAGTAAACAGTGGAAGAGGTGAAGGCGGAATAAACCAGACCAATAAGAACCATTTGGGCACAATTCACGTATTGGTTTTCATGTGAAACTCACATAAGCAAAATTATGAAAGATTTTCGTTAGCACGCACACATAAGAGATGTAGAATTGTAGATTACTAATGCAAAACATATAAAGTCAACTTATAAAAAATTCTGCATAAATGCTTTGGACTAGAGGAATACTAAGAAACACCTCATTCAACTTGCATTATATCTCCTCTTGATTGAAAATGCTAGTCAAAATATTAGTATCAAAGGGAAGTAGTAGTGTTTAACTAATGTCATTCTCAAATGTCAAGCCCAATATTTTAGCTGAAACAAGAGCTTCTTATCTCATAGGACAATTTATTTACTTGTTGTGTCTGAAGAACCAAATAAAATAAACAAAACAACATGACCACAGACTACAGCACAGTTAGGGGTGTAAATGGGCCAGGCCAGCCTACAGGGGCCTACGGCCTGGCCTATGAAAAGCCTGGCCCGGCCCGGCCTTCGAAGTAATTAGATCAAGTAAAGGCTTGTATGCGAGCCTATTTAACAACAAGGCCGTAGGCCAAATTAAAAAAGCCTGGCCTTTTGGCCTGTGGGCCGGCCTATTTCAATTTTTAAATAAAAAAATTGTTTTTTATATAATATTATTTATATTCTAAAAATTATTTTTTATATAATATTATCGTGCTAATTTAGTCGAGGAGACTGTCGAAGCATTAATTTAATCGAGGAAATATTGTTATGAAGTAAATATGATTTGAAGAAAAAAAGGTATAAATTGCTTCTTTAACAACTCATTTGAAAATATTTATATAGTGCAATTCATAATGTAAACATAGTGAAATGCATAACTAATTCGATTTTCTGATTTTTTACTTGCAGGATCGAAAATATAGTGAGAATAATCAAGCTGAAAGGCTCACTTGAAGATTGTGATGTGCTAAGAAAAATCCAATCTTTGTTGTCATGAATTTTTATAATCTGTATTCTTGTTAAAAAAAAATTGTCATAAACTTTTTATAATTTGGACCCATGCTGGAAATATTGTTTAATTAATGAGATATTTTATATTTATTTTATTTGCAATATGGTAGGCCTAAAAGGCCTCGTAGACCATGTAGGCCTTTTCTTTTTAAATAACAGGTCAGGCTTGACCTTTATAATAAGTCTTCGATAGGCTCGTAGGCCAGATAGGCCGACCATTTTATTATGCAGGCCTAGGCCAGGAAAGCCAAAGCCTTGTCTGCCCTGGCCTATTTACACCCCTAAGCACAGTACATATGCAAATTCGATAGAAAAAGCCGCACCCCTTCCCCAAATATGCTCGGAGGAGCCGATTTTATTAAGCATAGAGTGCATTTTCCTCGCTATTTCTTCAATTGGGCATTTGAATTCGGCGAAGTTGTAGTAGAAGTGAGAGTCATTGTCCGAGGAAATGCGTAAGGATGAACCTGAAAACTCCATCAGATGATGATCGACGTCGTGGCTCATGGCGATTGCGAAGATTGGTTAAAACAGTTTCACGGTTAGGGCTTTAGCCACCATTGTTGCAAAATGGATATCAAAGCATTTTGTTTTGTTTCAAAAGAGTGTGAAAGGAAGGCCTTGAAATCAGAGACACTTACATAACGTTTTATTTCACATGAGAAAGAAGGGTGATGCTAAACTTGAAATGAACTTCTTGTAAGTAAAAAAGAAGAAGACAAATAGTGTTGTTTCCATGAACAACAGAGAGAGTTCTCTAAAGTCACTTTAGAGACTTTATTCCCTAAAATAAAATCATATAATTTTGTAAAGAGGATATGGCAAAGTAGGCGATTTGAGGAAGTTTTACTTAGCAAAGGCTTAATCAGAAATTAGGAAATTGGCCTTTTGAGAACTATAATAAATTCCGAACCATATAATCATAAGCCTTACAATAACCAAGAGAGGAATAGCAACCGATAGAGGATGTGCTGACATCCAAATGGCTAAGGGTTTTCAGAGTCGAGAAAAGGAAACCTACCTGCTTTGGAGAATATGAACCTATAAAGGTTGGGAGGTGAATTTTATAGCTCTTGAAGATTTAGAAAGCCATAGGATGTGGTGACCAGGTGTGACTTTTGCCACTTAAATCTGGAGTATCGGGAAATCTTAATTACTTTGGAAGTTATTCAGATAACTTTCTTTGATAAATATTTTCTGAAAAGCGTGGAAGCAAAATTTACTCATAGGTTTGACAACTCTCCAAATTTTCTTGGCACCTAAAGGAGAAAAACTTTAGGGGCATTTAGTAGAGGAGAAATTTTTTTATATTTGGGAATTACAATTACCAAAAATATGATGGGAAAATGAATTTTTCGGGAATATGACCAAAAAGTTGTTTGATAGGCCAAAATATTATCAGGAATGTTGGCTTAAATTTCTTGATTCTACGTTTGGTTGATTGTCAAATATTATTGAGAATGTAGGATGATTTTAAAAACTGCACTGCTGCGCTAATGGCGCCATCACCGAGTTATTAGTGCGGGAAGAAAATATTGCTTGAACACTTGGTGCTATTGGCATCATCACTCATCACCACGATAATGGCGTAGGAAGAAAAAATTGTTTGGCGCTAATGTCGCGGAAGCCAAAATATTTTTCCATCTCTCAGAAATCTAAGAATACCACTCCCACTAATGGTATTTTTGGATGATATTTTGTTAAAAAGTGTTCATAAAACAAAATCATGAGAAAATTAGATTCCTGAAAAAAAAATTCAAAATCCTTCCACCAAATGTGAATAAATAAGATTTCCAATGTCATTTTCTTAGTAATCTAAAAAAAAAAAAAATCGCTGTATCAAACATCCCTTAGTGGTTAGGTGGTTCCTTTTTGAAAAAGTTAGGACATAGAAAAAAATTTGATAATCCTTCCACATGTGGGTAAGTAAGATTTCCAATGTCACTTTTCTAGGAATTTTTTTAAAAAAATCCTTGATCAAACGTTCCCTTAGTGATTGGGTGGTCCTTTTTTAAAAAATTTAGGACACATAAAAATATAAATGAGAAAAAAAAGTGTAAAGTAAAAAAAAAATTCCCATATTTTCAAAGAGGGACCACTAAAGTTTTTCTCCACCTAAAGAATAATAATAACGACAATGGAAAAATAAACCTAAAACAAAGGCTTATATAAATTTTAGAGGGTGATTACTGATCGCCCGCCTTAATCCTCTACTTGCTGGCAAGCAGGTAAAACAAAAAAGCTGCTGTGCGAGTTTGATCATATGGTCCAGTCTGTTTTTTGTGATGTATAGTTTCTTGTTTAGCATAGGACTACGACTAAACTGTTTGGCATTCCACATTTTAGGGGGAAAATTCCATGGTCCCTTCCCATATAATTTTTTCCATGGTCTCTCTTACAATTAATTTATTTTTGACTGTAACCAAAAAATAAATAAAATAATTTGACCATGTTATCCCTGTTTTTTCTTTTATTTTTTCTTTTTACCTCCCTACATATGAAAGGGAACACCTTCAAATTTTATGAACTGGACCATAAAAATTCTTCTCAAAATACTAAACGGTCATGAAATAGGACTCGTTATCGGTCCCACGGCTCCAGTTTTCTACATGTGACTTGTAGAAGGACCTGCGATCATAAAGAACAAATCCTACTTTTTGATAGTGGATTCTTATCTGTATAACACGTGGCAAACTGCAATTGAATTATTATTTTGTTATGTCTTGCGTGAATAATGATCCGCTATCATAAATAAATGTCCTGGATATATGGCAAACTGTAACCGTTGGGATTGAGGGAGTCTTAAAACGTTATATTTTATTTTTAAAATATGACATTTTAACAAACCAACCGACGTATTACCAAATGAGACACCCATGAACTCATTAAGCATATGTCTTGTCTTACAAGATTAACGTGGTTATAGGCAAACACATGGTAGGCCCATCCCACTCAAAAAATCTGCACCAATATTTTGTAAAAGGTGCATCTTCTGTAGGTCTAGATGAGTAAATTAAAGCTCAAGTCATCACTATATATATATATATATATATATATATATATATATATATATATATATATATATATATATATATATATAGGAAGAGATCATTTGACTCCAGAAGTAAGGCTTATAAGTCTTACTCTTCATCCTAGCCGTTGATTTCCGTCCATCCAATTGTTATAATTTAAGAAGTTATATTAATTAATTAATTATTAATTACACTATGAAGGACAACCGTTGATTTTAGTCCATCAACGGCTGAGATGGGGAGTAAGACTTAAAAGTCTTACTCTGGAATCAAAAGAATCCTCCCCTATATATATATATATATATATATATATATATATATATATATATATATATATATATATATATATATATATATATATATAGGGGAAAACATTTCTGCGGCCTCTTTAGAAAAGGTTGTCTACAGTTATCCTTTTTTTCACTAAGTACGACCGGTCGTACATTAAAATTGCATTTTCTCTCTCCGCCACGTTAGCCGACAATGTCTGAGGAAAGAGAAAAAAAAAAAACAGCTTTATTGTTATAACTAAATACGACCGCTCATACTTAGTGAAAAAAGGGTGGCTGTAGACAACTGTAAGAACCTGCACCGCTAATTAAGGTAATTAGTAAATTAATTATGATAATTAGGAAATAATTACATAATTGACCCTAATAATTATTATTGGGCTTAGATAATTATATTGAGTGAGTAAAAATGCTGAAAGTCGCTTTTCGGAAGAAAAGCGCAGATACCGGTTCTGCTACTCGGTATAAATGCGTACCGGAAAAGTATCCCGGAAAATTATAACGAATGCATGATAATTACTAGAATATTATGTAGGACTTGTAAAACAAGTTTCAAGTCAAAATGACGTAATCTGATGCCAGAACTGATACTGGCTATGGAAAAGCGCGTACCGGAAAGGTGCTCCGAAAAATAAAATAAAAATATGACAAATCTTAGAAAAATGCGTAGGTCTAGATTCCAAAGTTTGGGATCACTATCTTTTACTTTGCTATTAAGGCTAATACTGCGCGGTTAGTGGCTTGGGCCTATAAATAGACCCATTAGTGGGCACAAAACCCTAGGCCATACATTCCTACGTGACTTTTGGGCTGCTGCTGCCACCCTTCTCCTTCTTCTTCTTCTTCTTCTCCTTCTTCTTCTTCTTCTTCCTTCTTCATTCTTTAGCCAAGTTATCACCTTTCATGCTTGTTTAAACACTTGTGAAGGTGAGAGTAAACCTTGGGGCTGCATTGTGGCCATCATTCTGAGTTGAGAAAGCTGTGTGTGTAGTTAGTGAGCATGAGTTTGGAGCTTTAGTAATGGCTACTTTGTGGTAGTCATTGTGAGCTTCAAAGTGCCTTCTTGTGGTGCAAGAACCCATCTTGAAGTGCCATTTTCGTGCTCCTACTTAGGCTGAGTTTGAGGAACCTTGAGAGGGCTCCAAGAGCACAACTTGCCTCTGTTTTGAACTTTGGTAAGTTACCTCACTATGATCATGAGTTTATGATGCTTAAAGTTGATGTCTTGGTCATGTTTAATGAGTAAACAAGAGGGTATAAGGTATATGAACCTAAAATGAACTAAAGATGCATGCTTTAACGTGTACATGTATTAAAAGTTGGACCTTTGGGATGGATATTCACGAAATGCAGAAACTGCATTCTGTCGTGAGATATCCGGATATTCGTCGAACAGATATCCGGATATCAGTATCCGGATATGGTATCCGGATATTGATATCCGGATATGGGATCTGGGTATCCGGATATGACATATCCGGATATGTCCAGTGTGATATCCGGATATGGCATATCCGGATATGTTCTTCATGATATCCGGATATCCTGGGTTCTGCGCAGACAGTAGCTGTACTGTATGAACAGTAAGCTATTGGGTTTGTGTGGACCCTAGTTTAAGGAAGTTGAACTTCTGTGATTAATGAACTAAGTCAGAATCACATGATTAAGGACTTATGGCTTTAATGGAAGCCTTAAGACGTAAAACGTAAAGGAAAGGCGTAGTCTTTAAGTTGTATGCTTGTGATGCATGAATATTAATGTATTATTGGTCCATATCAGATTGTGATACTGCTGTTTGTGGACTAGTGAGTGGTTGGACTCTTGGCTTGGATAGCTAGCTTGCAAGGTAAGCTTTCGTGTCCTCGGTTTAGCCATTTTGATGTTCCACCATGTCCCATGGGGATGGGTTTATGCATGCTGTGTTACATGCTTTGATTATTTTGGAAATGATGTTGAGCTGTTTATATGTAATGAGCTTTTATGATATGCATGTGTTGTCCACCTAGACGGCAATCCTGAGTATGTAGTACATACAAGATGGAGAAGCATGTGGGTGAGGTGCAGGTAGTATCCATGTACTCATGTAGGCATAGACGTATTCCTACATTTCTCTGGCCAGTAGATTTGAAAGCACACATGACATGATTAATTGCTGCATCGCATGATTTAGAACTTATACTGTAATACTGTTTTTAGAACTTATATTACACATGTAAGTGAGCTTGGGGTGGAGACTCCTTGAGGACCCCTTGTCTTACTGAGATTTCTTGTTAGAGATCTCACCCCACGTTTGGGGAACGCTTATTTCAGGGTCAGGTAATGTTGAGGGCTCAGGTGGCAGGAGGCCAGAGTTGAGCTGATATTCTGATATGCTGTCTTGCTGGATTTGCTGTTATGTTTTCCGCTTTTATTATGCTAATTATGTTGAGACTATTTGTTGGGCATTGTTGCCTTATTTGGTGAGCATGGGGTTTGTCCATGCCACATGATTGTGTTATTGTCCTTTTATTTTAATGTTGTAATTAATGTATCAGGATTTTGACCCAGGCTGCATGTGTAGTCCTGCGGTTCTAGATACACACATTATATTTATGTACGAGGTATTCAGTTAGATGTCTTGCAATTTACATACAGGCAGTATATTTATGAAAATGATTAAGTAATCAAGTTGGTTAAGTTAATGACGTCATAATTGAATTAAAGAAAAAGTTATTCCGCATTTTAATTAAGCGTGGCTTAATACGATAGCGTGTTAACAATCCGGGTTAACACGGGCTGTTACAACAACCTTATCTAAAGTGACTGTAGAAATAATTTTTCCATATATATATATATATATATATATATATATATGACATTATAATCGTTAATTTCATTATTTCTTTTTCTAGGAATTTGTTTAAGGGATCCACAAATTTCTATTATATCTCCTATCATTTACTTTGCCTAAAATATCTATTTGATTCGTAGGAACTAGGGGTGAAACTGGGTCGGGCCGGTCTACAGGGGTCTCTGGCTCGGCCTACGTCAGGCCAGACCTGATCTAGTATATTTTGTAAAATAGGTTGGGTTTGGACCTTGAAAAAATTTGTTTAATAAAAAGACCGTAGGCTCACTTTCAAGGCTTGGCCTATAAGCCTACAGGCCGGCCTATATTGTACTATTTATTTAAAATAAAATAAAATATAATAAGTATGCTTTGAAGAAAAAATAAAAGATATAAATTTAATCAATTGCAATTATTTATAACTTAATTATATTTAATTATATTTTAATAGAAATCTGACTTTATTTCTTATGTAGGAGGAACCAACATCTCACCATATTAGATTGTACATATGAATATATTAAAAGGTTTTTGGGAGAAATTATAATTACTACAAGTATCATGATGTGTTTGTTGGCTTCATGTAGTTATTAAGTTTTGTTGTGAATCATGATTCTGTTTGGAAGTTGAAATTATGATTTTTGGTTTAGTAATAGAATTTGAGTATTTTGTAAAGTTGCTTCATATTCTGCTTGAAAGTTAAAAATTAACAGGCTAACGGGCTAGGCCAGGCCATTAATTTTTTTTATAAACGGGCTAAGCAAGGCTAACAGTTAGACTCGTACTAGGCTTGGGCCAGGCCAAACTGAAACTTTTTTTACGTAGGCTTGGGCTTTTCGAGGCAAAGCTTGGCCCTGTCCATCCCACTTTCACCCCTAGTAGGAACCATTCCCAAAGGCTTTGTTTGAGATTTGATTTTAGGAGGGGAAGGGAAGGAAATGGAGGATTTTAGTAAGTCATTCCCTTGTTTGGGAGTTTAAAAATAAGGGGAAGGGAATTGAGAATATTTACAAAATCCTTATCACCCTTAAAATTAAAGTTTCCCCAATCTGGGGGGTTGAGGGGGAAAAATTGAAAATTACTTATCTACCCTTAGCAATAAAATGTGAAAACTACATAAATATGAATCATTTTTTAAATATGACATTATTAGAAAAGTCTCAAATACCGACAAAATTTATCGACGAAAAATATTTCGGGAAAATTTTTGACGAAAATTCATATTACGTCGAAAATAGAGACGAAAAAATATTTTCGATGAAACTAAAGACGAAATTAGAGACGGAACAAGATTTGGCATAATCAATGACATAAATTATTTTCGGAAAAAAAAGATTCAGGCAAAATTCTTGATAGTAAATTCGTTGAATCTATCAACGAAAATATTTCATCAAACTTCTCAAGGAAAAATATTTTCGTCGAAAATCTCGACGAAACACATTTCCATCGAAAAATTTCCACAAAAAATAATTTTGTCAGAACATATTTCCATCAAAATTTTCAACGGAACACATTTCAAACGAAAATCTTCGACGAAAAATATTTTCATGAAATTTCGTGACGAAAAACAGTTATGTAAAAAATTATGACCTAAATTTTATTTTTTGTCAAAATTCTTTACGGAATCTAAATTCCGTCAATTCCCTCATAATATTGACAAAAAATCGTATTCGTCGAAATTTTTGACGAAAAACATTTATGTAAATAACTTTAACGGAAAAAAAATTCGTCAAAAATCTTTACAGAATCTAAATTCTTTCAAAAGTTTTCGACGGAAATATTTTCGTCATATTTTTTGATGAAAAAATATTCGTCAAAATTTTCAACGGAAAATATTTCCTTCAAAATTTTGGATGACAAATATTTCCATCAAAACTTTCAACAGACACATTTTCGTCAAAAATCTTCGACGAAAAATATTTCCGTAAAAAAATTGACGAGAAAACATTTCTGTAAATAATTTCAACGAAAAAAATATTACGTCAAAATTTTTTACGAAATCTAAATTCCTTCGAAAGTTTTGATAGAAATATTTCCCTAAAAAAATTTGGATGAAAAATATTTCTTCAAAATATTTTACGGAATTCTTTTTCCGTCAAAAATATTTAAGAAATCATTTTCGTAAAAATTTTTGCCAGAAACTAAATTTTGTTGAAAATTTCGACTGAAAATTTGTTTTTGTAAAAATTTCATCAGATAAAAATTTTGTCGCCTTTCGACGAAAAGTATTCCAACAGAAAAATAATTTTTTGACAAAATTTTCGTTGTTTGCAACGTAGAAATTTGTCAAAAAATATGATCTTTTTAGTATAGTGAAAATACGTAAATAATTTTGTTTTGAAATTTTAAATTTGATTATATTTGTTAAATATAATATTTATATTAATTTTAAAAAAGGTAAAATTGTGAAATTATCTTATTAACCTTCAAATTTCTCCCTTATCGTCTTTTTAACTCCCAAACATGGCAAGGGAATACCTTCCGATTTCCTTTCCTTCCTTCCCTCCCTCCCTCTTGGATTCCCTTCCTTCCCCTCCCCTCTAAACTCCTAAACAAAGCCTAATTTTTGTGAAAATATTAAGCAAGTCAATCGTTCACGGCGCCATACACGGGCGTAGGCTGCATATAGTCAAATGAAAAATAATATTTATATGTTGAAGCTAGTAAAACTGTAAGTCTTTCAACTTTGAAGCTGGATGTGTTGTGTCTTGTGGTGAATGCTTCTACTTCACCCACAACTTTAATAAAATTGTTAGAGAAACATAAAATTTATTAATGAGCTTATGTAATATGGGAAATTATTGTCCCTACAAGAAAAAGTTATGTACAACAATCCATTATAATTATGTACTGCGTGTAGTATAGTTATAATATTAAAACTGTTTACATTGTTGTCTGATGTGGCAGAATTTTCTTTTTTTTACCATTATAACCATGTACTACCCGTAGTACATAGTTATAAATAGTGGCGGAGCCAGCCTTCCAACTAAAATGTAGAAGGTTATTTAGCCATGTCTAAAACGTGGCTAATTTTCAAAATTAAGCTAAGGCTAAGGTATCTCCTACTTAGGGTATGTTTGGTACATAGTATAAGATAAGGCCTGGTAGTATAAGACCTGATTAGATTTTAATACTATCCAGCGTTTGGTAAGATATTGTATAAGATAATATCCTCCAATATTTTAAAAATTAATATATTTAAAAAAATTATTTTAATATATAAATATTAAAATGATATAGTCGTTCTTGGGAATTGTACTTGTAAGCAATATTAATACATCAACCCCTTATCAGGCCTAATCCACCACTCCTAGGCCGGATTAAGTTATACATCATTTTGATGTATAAAGAGATCTTGTCGTATAAGCTTATATTATACTATAGTCACACCAAGCAACTGAAAATGTCATAACGTATAGTATAAGCTTATACTATCCGACTTTATACATCACACCAAACAGGCCTTTAACGTGGCTCCGCTACTTGCTATAATGGGTTGTTGCAACTATTTTTTTTTTCTAACAATATAAGAAAAATGGAACTTGTGAAATATTCATACTTGAAGCTTAAAAGATTTTTGTACGAGAAAGTATGTTAGAAAAATATAAAAACTATTGATAATGGACTCGTGTTTAGAAGATGATACTCCACCAATCATATATTGCCATATGGACGACAGATTAAGACAGCTGTCGATTTTGGTAAAACATTCAAGTTACCGTCTTTTATTCAGACCAATGGTAAAGAAGTATAGAGAAGAACCTTTACCCGTTTGTTTTCCTAAATGTGATGGCAACCTCTTCATTTTCGCTAACAACTGGGCTATGTTGTTTAATTATAATAGGGTATGTTCTCACCAAGCTATTGTTGTAGCAGTTAAACAAGATAACATAGTTGTTGGCAACAATAAAGAGGTTGCCATCCACATTCAAGAAAATAAACGGGTAAAGGTTGTTCTCTACTTCTTTACCGTAGGTATAAACCAAAAACGACAACATGAATGTTTTACCAAGATCTGCAGCTGTGTTAGGATAAAACTGGTAGTTGAATTGACATCTGCCTCCAATTATAATCTGTCGTCCATCCGGCAGTATATGATTGATGGAGTACCATCTTCTAACCATGAGCAGACCATCAATTTCTTACCAATCACCTGTTGTTGGGCATTAGGAGTGTAAATAGGTCACATAGCCTAATAGGATTTATGGTTCAGTTTATGTCAGATCAGGTTTGATCTATTAAAAAAGGTTATATTTTTAACCTATTACATATAATTAAATATGTTGGCTTAGACTTTTAAAAAAGACTATTCAAAAAGCACATCATAGACTTTCTCTTACATGACGGGTCTATGAACCTTAAATTCGATCTATATCATATTATTTATTTTAAATAAAATTTTATTTTAATGATTTTGAATAATAAATAAAATAATAATAGTTTAATTATTATTTTTAATTATTGAATACTTAATGGACTTAAACAAACAAACTAACAGGATTATGTCAAGACTTTTGTTTTTAAATATTGGTCAGAGCAGACTTATACTTTCATCCTACACAAGGCTAATAGACCAATAAGCCCTAAAGTATTTTATATAAATATGACATATTTAAGTTAAAGTCTAGCCCAGCTCAATCCATTTATACCTCTATTAAGCAGGGTTGAAATCCTCAGATTCTGCTATCCGGTGTAGGACTCGCCGATCTAAATCATGTCAGCCTTACGAAAGAGTCCTTTGGGTTTGAAGTATGAATATTACATAAACTCATTAAATATTTATATATTTCTTTGACAAAAACATATGCTTAGAATTAAATAAGTTTATTGAAGTCAATTTACTCCACACTGTGGTGACATGAATCATGATCCAATTTTGACAATGAGAATTCCTTTTTCTTTTTTATAAATATCTGCAAGCTCTACCCGTAGGATTTAGAAGCCTGGCCTTTGTGGATCTAATCCCAAAAGTTTAGCTTCTCTGTGAAGCATGTCTACTTTCTCTCAACCTAATAAACCTGATTCATCAAGTTGGTTCTTGGTTGTGTTAGAATGACGTCAAAGTCACTTAGAGTCCACTCTGCTACTTCATCTTTGTCGCTTACAAATATCTCAGTGCCGGTATCAATAGATGTCCATATTCTTTTGGCAGGAGGAGTGCCTGGGTCCTGCACCACAGCACCAAATAAATTAGACTAGGACAAATAAGCATGTGATGTGAGATTCCAATATTAGAGTAATAATGCAATTATTGACCTGATAGAAGTAGAGTCTACTAGATAGTGCACCAACATCAAGTTCCCAAGTCCTTGCATCCCCAACCCAACCATCACCTTTTTTGGTGGGATAGCCATACTCACCCCATATAGGGTGAGGCAGCAACTGAACTATCTCTTGTGCCTGAGGATTACTATAAGGATCACAAGTGCTCACAGGTTGCTCCAAGTGTTGTGCATTGCCTGGAGCACAGTAATAGTGATAAGCCGAGTAGGGGAAATTGGCTGTGTCATTTCTATAGATTTTTTTGTTGTCAGTAGTGATATGAAATGGTGGACAGTTTCCCAAACCTGTGGGGCTGCACCAAGCTTGAGTTTCAGGGTTGATAATCATCTCACTATATCTAGTAACATCAGTGAGTACATCACCATCACAAGGAGCACCATTGTTCTTCCAGCAGCTTCCAATATCTAGAAGGTAGAACTGGCTCTTGGATCCTCCCCCAATCTTGATATCTAAGCTCACCCTAACCTTGAAATTTGGTGACTCTGGAAGCTGAATCATGAACTCAAATGGTTAATTGTGGCTAATCAAACCAGATACATTGAAGTAAACTAAGTGGACTTCACTCTATATGGCTTATTAATTCAAAGACTAATTAAACAGAATTGGAAATTTTGAAATATTGGATTCTGAAGGAAATGGGAACAGTGACCATTGTGCCAACTGTTCCAAGACAAATTTACTTAAATGCCACGCCAAAAAACAATTTCACCAAATTGCCACGAGGGCAAGTTCGCCCAGAGCAGTAGCGAACTTGGTATGCTGATGTGTCAGCTTCCTGGTGGTGTCAGAGTTCGCTTCTGACACAGGCGACCTCGGTCAGGCCACGTGGCTTGCATGCAGCAGAGGTCGCCTGTGTCAGAAGCGAACTCTGACACCACCAGGAAGCTGACACATCAGCATACCAAGTTCGCTACTGCTCTGGGCGAACTTGCCCTCGTGGCAGTTTGGTGAAATTGTTTTTTGGCGTGGCATTTAGGTAAATTTGTCTTGGAACAGTGGCACAATGGTCACTCTCCCAAGGCAATGTTGAATAAATGAAGGCCTGTACTCACTGTTTTTAGCATTCCCCTTGTGTCATAATGGTAACCTCCGGAGAATCCCGTGGTTGCATCAGCTCTAAGGTACAACATCAACCAAGGGTATTTCTTTGAAGTCTTTAGCCTATGTTTGAACACCCAACTCCCAACATTAACTTTCTTCTCCCAAAATACCTGAAAGTAAGAGAGACCATCATGTCCACCCCCACAATCAAGATCCAAATCGTAAGTACCATTGAACCCTCCTTGCATCGTGTCATCTTTCAGCTGTGTCTGTTGATGACACAAGATGGGCTGGTTCATGCACCCTTGTCCAAAACATGGAAACCTTCCTGAACTAAAAGGGGGTACCTTTTTCCCGTTCTGAGGACATAAACCAGACCTGGTGTCATAGTTGCCATTTTTCAGCATTATCATCCAAAATTGCCAAGGCCTTGGGGTGTCTTCAACTTCACATAAAGAACCCAAATACTGTTCCTTTTGAACTGCATAAAGGTCTGTGTTATTGATATCTTCTGGTCTCAGACCAAAAAATGAATCCCCCACCCCAAGTCTGTTATCAGCTTCTGTGACCTTGTGAATCAGAGAACCTGGCCATCACAACCAGTTACAACTTTCAACAAAAAGAAAAAGCATTCCTGATTTAAAAAACCAAAAGTAAAGGAAATTGAAGAAAGGGAAGAATCCGTTTACAAACTTTTTTTACAAATTACACTAAATATGACCGGTCATATACTCTTGATTGAAGTATGACCCATCATACTTAATGTAGTTTGTAAGAGTATATAACAAAAAGTTTGTAAATATATCCTTCTCTTCCGTTGAAGAATATGTAGGAGACTCTGTAAGATATATATAAAAGAGGTGAAGGACATAAAAATAATATGTGATTATGCGGTAAACCAAGAAAAAGGAAAAGCATGACACTGACAAGAAAATATGTAATCAATTGAAGTAATACAAAATATTTAAAAGACTATGTTTGTCATGTGATTTGGCTTACCTGAAAGATCAAAACAGTCAGCAGCTCTTGGGCTACCCATGTGAGGAGCTTCTTCACCAACTTCATTGCAGAAGTTCCAAGCCTCAAAAGCTACCCTTAGACCATCTCTTTGCATTCCTGGGTCTCCTACAGCTGAGACATGGCTCTGTGCTGTGGACACAAGAGAAGCACTGAACACAAGCACATTCATAAAGACAAACAACGTCTGAAACTGCTTCTCCATTGCCATTCCTGCCTAGCTGAATGACAGAGGAGCATAGGGTCCAATCCAATTTCAGTAGCACTTTTCCACGTCTAGGTGGAGAATTTCTTTCACCTTTTAAGTGCCACTAGCCTTTCAAAAATTTTAACTTTTTATGGAAAATCTCCTTTTCCTTTCACTTTGCTAAAAAAAATTTCCTCCACCAACCAATTTTAATTACATATTAGGGGTAGTATATAATTGGATAAAGTGTCCGTAATTTGGATGTAAAGTTGTGTCATTTAGAGAAAAAGATAGATAAAAGAGGAAAGAGAGTTGACAAAAAAATAAAAGTATGGGTCTCACGAGAGTGAAAGGATATAAGTCGTGTCATTTAAAAGGATAAATACTTTTCCCATAATTATAATGATAAAATTATTTTTTCTTTTTTGTCACATTAATATATAATATATATATATGAGAAGAGAGAAAAAAAATTATTATAATATAATTATGTACATAAAAGAAGAAATCTTAATATATAATTAAAAAATAAAAAAAAATAAAAAAAAAATATTGTACAATTATCAAAAGGTGTAGGAATAGTATTTCCCTTATAATTATGTACTATTTGTAATATATAATTATAATCGGTTGTTGAAAAAAAAAATTATTTGCAATAGAAAAAACGCAACCATTTTTTATTAATGGAAAGCTAGAACCGCAGATGGATCAATATCAAAAGGTGGCAGTTCTCTGTTTTTTCCTTCGTTTTTTTTCTTTCTTCTAATGTTGTATTTTTTTCTCAAAATATATTAAATCGAATTATTATTTTTATTCATTGTCTCTTTGTAAATGTTAATAGAGTAAATTAGAATTCGTATATTATGATTTATGTCGTTTTTATTATATTATTATGTGATTTTTTTTATATATCCGTAAACAATGGAATAACTTAATAAGTTGCAAAAATTTCAAGTTCGATTCATATAAATATGTTTTTTTTTTTTAAAAAAAAAAATCACATATGGGCATAGTCAATTTTGGGGTTCATCATTTTGCACAACTTGAACTTAAAAACTACGCTTACGAAAGTCGGTTTCATCATTTATACAACGAATCTTTTGTGTTGCTGAAATGCTGCTATCATTGCTAAATGCTAGTAATGACATTCATTAGCAATGAAGAGTTATTAATGGATTGCGTACAGCCATAATACATGTGATGATGGCCTTGGTGGTTTACAATTACTATCAGTTGGCATTGTCGAATTCTTTTCTTTTCTTTTCGATTGTTATATCCGGTCTCTTATATATGTAAGGGTTTATTATCTATCATTTAATATGATTACAAAAAAATTTCTACACACACAACATTTTATGGGGCCAGTAAAAAAATAAAAAATTCAGGCACGCAAAACGAATCTCTATAACATAACATAATCTTTTTTCCTATAACATAACTATTATAAAACCCTATATCTAAAGAAACAACAAGAAATTTTAACTCTCATCTAAAAAATTACCAATCATATACTATAACGATGGTTCATCTAAAATGATATAAAGTTATATTTTTTTCACATTATTATAATTTTAATGTGGGGATACACATTTGGATTCTATTTAATTTGTTATTGGATTGATATACCAATATTCTCGCAACTAAATGATTCGATTGATAACATGGCTCCTGAAGGCCCCGTCGCGTTTTCTTCCTTGAGCAAAATGATGTCATTGATACATGGGCCCTTGACCCCGTTTTCTCACCCAAAAAAAAGTGTGTCCTTCATTCTATTGTCTTTACCTTTTATGTAGAATATGATGATCCGGTAAAATGAAACTATAGAAACGTAAAAAAAAAAATTTCTTCTTCTTCTTTTATGATATTCCCATTTGAAATAAAATCACACTTTCGGGCTCTGGAGCAATTATTACTGCTCTTGCACGAAACTCCGTGTATGTATTGCTTCTACTTTCATATTCTGTGTAATCATTGCGTCCAAGCCATCCAGCAATTTTTATACTCTACAAAGTATTCCTTGTGTGCAAATATACAACTTTTATTGGGACCTTGTCTAATTTTTCTCATACTTGGGTGCTTATTATTATATTTTTATTATTAGATAGATCATCGAAAATAAAAAAATCCGTTTTGGTGTGAGAGAGATGTTTATTTACTTTTTCTTATAAACGTTTACTTTTTTATTTTATTTTATTTTTGGTGAAAACATTTACTTATTTATTTGTATGCAGATATGTGGCGTGAAAAAAAAAAAAAAAAAAACGTGTATTAATAAAAAAACAACAAAGGGCACCATGGACTATGAGTGTTGGCCCATAATAGCTAGTATTGTCCAGCCATCTTATTTTGTGGGCCTCATTGAGTTTTAAACCCTGGGTATACCACTTATTATTACAAGTGTTCCTTTTCCTTTTGTTCTTCGTTTCGGCCTAAAAGTGTTATTCTATCTGGACCGCCCTTGAGGCCCTTCAATATTGTCACTCATTTTAACAAACTTTTATTTGTCACTCATTTTAAAAACTTGTTTTTCTAGTTTTAAATTTATAATCCTAAATTAGGAGATGAAGAAGAACAAATGAAAGCTTTGAAAATAGAAGCTATGATAACATAAACGTTGCTGTGTACGAAGATTTGATGGTCTCGAAAGATGAACAAATAAAGGATGAAATTAAAGCTCAAGTTTATAAATGTTCATGTTACCTTTTTTTTTTTTTGGTGAAGCAGATGAATATTATTTAAAATATAAAATTTAACTATTTGTTTCCCTATTTTAGTTCTTTTAATAATAGCTTTATGATTTTTAATATTAAGAATCTCTTCAAAAAAAATTGTTAATCATTATAACTCAATTTTTTAACAAAATATTTTAAAATAAAAAATAATTGCACAATGATGACAGCAAAAAAAATAGCAGTATATACTTATAACCTTGGTTAAAGTATCACTTATTGGATCTTGATTCCAAGTACATCTTCAATATTATGAGAGTATGTACTCTTTTATTAAAATTAAAAAAAAAAAGAGTATACTCATGTAATATTAAGTTATTAACTATAAAGGGGTGAATAGAATACAAATTACTGAATGAATTATTTTATTTTATTTTTTTGTAATTTTAACAATTGGCATATTAATGATTCTGGTCCCTAGAGTCTGGACTAGCAAAATATTCGATCTCGTTTCGTATATTCGGAGCAGATGTGCCTCCGTCCCCCCAACCTTTTCCCGAAATGACTCCACCAAAAATTAACAATGGTGGAGTTTTGCGCTTCATGACTATAATTTTTTTTTTAATAAATATCATAATCATTTTGTCGCTTAACGATTAATTCAATTCCGAACGGTCCCGCGACATTACTAGAAGTTACTTGCTTATTGATGAAATTTTCCCTATATTTTATACCAAAAAAAAAATGTTGAAAATTGATAGGAAAAAAATGAGGGCATGAAAAGAAGTAAGCTCACGTAATTGACTTGTGCAAGCAAACGTGATGTGTCACAGGGTTTGGCTGATTTGCAATAAATTCAATCGTTGCTCTCACAAATCGGTGTTTTTGTTTTTTTTTTTTTTTGGGTGAAACCGATCGAGTCCGTGATATTAAGACTATTCACAACTTCGATTTGTTTACATTTCTATCTTTTTCAGGGACCTCTCTTGTCTACTCTACCACTCTACCCATAGCGCTTTGAATGCGAAGTATGTATGGACTTTCAACCAAACCAAGTGCGCCACGACCGGCATGGTCGATTTGACCTTGCCCCCTCTACGCATTATGATCGTGCAAAACCCTTTTTCTGCACAAGCTATCACAAGTTGGAGGAGCGAGTGCTTTTTGGTGTTTAAGTAACAGTATGGTCACAACTCACATATCCCATACTTCTTACCTAATTTCATTCCATGCACTCGCAAATATCTAATAAATTACTGTTCACTATTTGTTTGGTGCAGCCGCCCAGTAGAAATTCACAAATGATTATAATATTTAGAGAAATATTTTTTTTTCAAATGTCAGTTGCTCAATAAAAGAGTTATTTACTACAGTCGTATGGAAAATATTTTCATCCCTTCAGAAATATCTAATATACTACTTGTTCTGCCTGTTGGCAGATGTGTCCAACGTAGGTTGAATACAAAAGTCATCTACTACAGTTATATTGGAAGATGACCTAGGCGTATGCCTTCAAGGTGTGTGTGTGATCTATAGTGTTTAGAAATATCCTTATATAGCCCGGCTCTAGGGTTTGGTGGCTACCGAGGTGCATAGTGGGCCTAGGTCTAGCCCATAACACTACTATTGCACGAGCATATCTTTGGTACTACTGTTGTAATATGTACTCCTTTACTAAAAGTAAAAAAATGTGATGGTTTAGGGAAAATAACCATACAAAGAAGAGTAGAATGGTAAAAAAATATATTATTATTTCCAAATTAAGTAAATGCTGCACTGAGTATTCGGTACTACAGTAGTACTGAATATATTTTCTCTGTTGCACCATTTGTTTGATGCTACCGTCCAATAGATATCCACAAATAATTGTGATATTTATACACATAGGATAGAGAAATATTTTTTTATCTAAATATCATTTGCTCAAAGGAAGAGTTATCTACTACAATTGCATGGAAGATATTCTCCATCCCCCCTTTGTTTTAGAGTTTCATTAATAAAAGACTTAAATGAAAGGTCCAACATATCCCCCCATTTTATTTTGTTTTGGGTATATTTTGATGAATTTATTCAAATTTGTATTTAGTGCTTTTTGATAAATTAATTTAAAAATGTATTTAATGTATTTTTGATGAAATTAAATTTGTAAAAAAAAATAAACCGCAGAAATGATCAAATTCAAATTGATTTATAAGAGATTACTTTAGATTATGTTTATATTTTAAACCAAACCAATTAAATGATATTATAAGAAACCAATTAAATTTGATTTTCAAAACTAATTTAAACCAGTCCACAAATATTAGTAACTTTTGCCTGGTTTCTTGATTAACTTATCATCTTTGATATTAAGAGCGAAGTGAATTGACCTTGTATTGATAATTAAGCACACTTGATCTGCGTCAGTACTAGCACGCCGCCTTGTAACACAAAAGTCAAGATGACACAAAAGCGAAACAAATGTTGTTTTCCTTTGGTAAAATAAAATTAAAATCAAAGAGTTGAAATTGACATCTCAATAATCTTGTAATTAAATAGCAAAATGATTAGCTATACTTTTTTTTTACTTTGACAAAATTCGATTATAATTTACCAAAACTAAGGGAGGTTGGTGGTAAATCAAAGTAGCGTAACCATTCTTATATATACATTCAAGGGTCAATAATAATATCAAATTTATAATGACAACAGTTTTTGCTAATAATAGTCAAATTTGTAATAATAGTCAAAAATTGGTTATTTACTAAACAACAAAGTTTAAATACATGCAGTAATAAGCGAGTATTTATCTTAATTAAAAAAATTAATGTCTTAAAAATAGATATTAATAGGCAATATGTAATTAATTATTTTTTAATAAGTTAATTAATTGTTTATTGGTATACAGACTTTATCAACTTCTGCTTATTGCATCACCGACTATTAGATTTTTATATTTATTTTTTTGTTAACGTCATGGAAATCTTTTATATATATTTTTTTTGGAGATAAAATCTTTTATATTTTAACTCATTACTCTCTCACGTCATTTAAGAATACATGCCACAATGCATATATATATATATATATATATATATATATATATATATATATATATATATATATATATGGTTCAAAACATTTCTCATGGTACACTCATATAAAAAGACGTGCCTCATTTTTTTTTCTTTTTTCTTTTTTAAAAAATTGGTGAATCTCACTTAATTATATCTATATATATATATAGATAACTTCTCCCCCTATATATATATACAACATGTAGAAAATAAAAATAATAGCCTATATATATATATATATATATATATATATATATATATATATATATATATATATATCTTATGATAAAACTTAGTGAAGGCAGGATTTAATTCAAATTTTTGCATTACAATTTTACCAATTAAGTCGATTGGCATATCATGTACCAGAATTTGTAATGGAAGAGCGAGGACCGGGTTACAATGGCATGATATACTTAATTACAATAATGATATATGAAGTTATGACTGCTACACGCATGAATATAGCCATAATCTCAACCATCTCTTAACACATGTTATTACATTTTATTTTATTTTTCATTTTGCAAGAAGATTATTTCATTTTGACAAAACTCATTTAAAATAAATAAATAAAGGTGTATTTGTATGTTACTAATTTAATTTAAAGTTATAGTCTTAACTTTCAAAATATTTAAGAGGAATGCACTCTTATCTCCTTTAAAATTAATATCACTTTAGAAAAAAAAAATGTTTCCCATTACATTTGTAGTTACTAGCCGGAAGGAAAGTAATAGTGAAGTCAACAAACACGATTTTCACGAGTTATTTTTTTATTTATATTGATCAAGGCATTAAAAAAAAGGATTCAACAGTAATATATATCATCTTTGTAAATAACCAATTCAAGCTAAAAATTTAAGTGAAAATCTCATCAATAATTTTATATTATTTTTTAATACATACCTTTTAGGATTGAAGTATGATATTGCACAGTTTTTTTAACCTTATGTTGACTTAATTCTATTGAAAAGTGGAGCACTAATTATCAAACTTATGATGTCGTGATTAGGGAGATTTAGAAATTGTATAAAGCAATCATTTCAACCCAAAAGGCCATAAGTGAGAATCACATAAATAATTTTATATTATATCTGTCTAATAATTTAAAGCCTAGTAAAGCAATACTTATTTAAATTTAAGAAAAATATTCTTTATCATCAAATTTATCTTGTAGCTTTATATCATAATTCTTTACTCTTATTAAAGAATCATAGTTCACTATTGTTATTCAATATTTTAAGGATTAAATTTAAGAATCACAAGATTACACAATTCTTATTACGTCTATCCATAAATTCATACATATTAATGATGAATTATCAAGCTCAATTCATGTACCAATATCGCTATTACCATACACAATTAATTCTAAATCAATTTATAAGATCGACAACTCATAGAAGGCATTATCAAAGGCACAATCATTCAATATAAAATGGAAAGATTGCACTATGGATTAACTCAAAAACATAAATATTCATTTGGGTTGCATCTAGCCCTAAGTATAAAGAAAACTAGTTTGACATATAGTGAAAACAAGAATACAAGAAAAGGTAAAAGCTTCCCCAAACTCCATTAGTATTAAGGTGTGATGAATCTTCACGGGTTCTAGTGTAATGTTGCCTCTAACTCATCTCCGGTTCTCAAAAGCACTTCGCCGATGTCAAAGGAGCCTTGTAGTATCAAAATTTGTCTAGAACTATTGAAAAGTGTGTAATTACTCTTAAAAATGGCTTAAATAGATGGAGAAATCCTTGTTTTAGGTGAAAACTACGAGGTCGTAATTGGGTGCTACAACGAGCAAACAGGCATTACAACGCGCTAAAACGACATTAAGTTACGTAAGTAGCGTGCTACAACGCGCTCTTGGGTGCTACAAGTCCCTTGGACAATAAGCACACTATTTCATATTTTGGGCATAACTTGAACTACATTTGTCCAATTGATGTGATTTTGGTCTTGTAAGAACCCGCACCGTTAATTAAGGTAATTAGCGAATTAATTATGATAATTAGGAAATAATTCCATAATGGACCCTAATAATTAATAATGGGCTTAGATAATTATATTGAGTGAGTAAAAATGCTGAAAGTCGCTTTTCGGAAGAAAAGCGCAGATACCGGTTCTGCTACTCGGTATAAATGCGTACCGGAAAAGTATCCCGGAAAATTATAACGAATGCATGATAATTACTAGAATATTATGTAGGACTTGTAAAACAAGTTTCAAGTCAAAATGACGTAATCTGATGCCAGAACTGATACTGGCTATGGAAAAGCGCGTACCGGAAAGGTGCTCCAAAAAATAAAATAAAAATATGACAAATCTTAGAAAAATGCGTAGGTTTAGAATCCGAAGTTTGAGATCAAGATCTTTTACTTTGCGATTAAGGCTAATACTGCGCGTTTAGTGGCCATGTGCCTATAAATAGACACATTAGCACACAACCCTAGGAGACCTTGCATTCAGAACGTGAGTGGGTGGCTGAGGGAGTGTGATCACTGCTCCATTGCTTTCCCTCAACCCTTGAGGAGCAAGTCTTCACCTTTGGCTTGGTTTCTCCTCCTTCTCCCTTCCTACACACTTGTATCATCCTTGTGAGAGTGAAAGGAGTGTTCTTGGGCAGTGTCTACTGCTGTGTGTGTGTAGTTAGTGAGCTGAGTTTGAAGCTTTTGTGATGGCTACTTTGTGGTAGTCATTGTAAGCTTCAAAGTGCCTTCTTGTGGTGTAAGAACCCACCTTGAAGTGCCATTTTCGTGCTCCTACTTAGGCTGAGTTTGAAGAGTCTTGAGTGAGCTCCAAGAGCAGCCTTGCCTCTGTTTTGAGCTTTGGTAAGTTCCCTCACCTTTGATCTTAAGTTTCAATGCTTAAAGTTGATGTCTTGGCCATGTTTAATGAGTAAACAAGAGGGTATAAGGTATATGAACCTAAAATGAACTAAAGATGCATGCTTTAACGTGTACATGTGTTAAAAGTTGGACCTTTGGGATGGATATTCACGAAATGCAGAAACTGCATTCTGTCGTGAGATATCCGGATATTCGTCGAACAGATATCCGGATATCAGTATCCGGATATGGTATCCGGATATTGATATCCGGATATGGGATCTGGGTATCCGGATATGACATATCCGGATATGTCCAGTGTGATATCCGGATATGACATATCCGGATATGTTCTTCATGATATCCGGATATCCTGGGTTCTGCGCAGACAGTAGCTTTACTGTATGAACAGTAAGCTATGGGGTGTGTGTGGACCCTAGTTTATGGGAGTTGAACTTCTGTAATAAAAGGACTAAGTCAGAATCATATGATTAAGGGCTTATGGCTTTGTTGGAAGCCTTAAGACGTAAAACGTAAAGGAAAGGCGTAGTCTTTAAGTTGTATGCATGTTGTGCATTAATATTGACTTGATAAATGGTCCATATCAGATTGTGATACTGCTGGTTGAGGACTAGTGAGTGGTTGGACTCTTGGCTTGGATAGCTAGCTTGCAAGGTAAGCTTTCGTGTCCTCGGTTTAGCCATTTTGATGTTCCACCATGTCCCATGGGGATGGGTTTATGCATGCTGTGTTACATGCTTTGATTATTTTGAAATGCTGTTGAGCTGTTTATATGTAATGAGCTATTATGATATGCATGTGGTGTCCACCTATACGGTAAGCCTGAGTATGTAGTACATACAAGATGGTGAGGCTGTGGTGAGGTACAGGTAGCGTCCTGGTACTCATGTAGGCATAGACGTATTCCTACATTTCTCTGGCCAGTAGATCTGATATGCACACATGACATGATTAATTGCTGCATCGCATAGTTTTGGAACTTATATTGTAAATACTGTTTTTGAACTTATATTACACATGTAAGTGAGCTTGGGGTGGAGACTCCTTGAGGACCCCTTGTCTTACTGAGATTTCTTGTTAGAGATCTCACCCCACGTTTGGGGACGCTTATTTCAGGATCAGGTAATGTTGAGGGCTCGGGTGGCAGGAGGCCAGAGCTGAGTTGATTTGATGATATGCTGACTGCTGTTTTTATTTCCGCCTGTTGTTTATGTTTTCTGTTGAGATTATGTTATGACTGTTATTGGGCTTTGTTGCCTTATTTGGTGAGCATGGGGTTTGTCCATGCCACATGTTTGACTTTGGTCTTTTAGGTTAATGTTGTAATTAAAGTATCAGGATTTTGACCCAGGCTACTTGAGTAGACCTGTGGCTTTAGATACTCACTTATATTTATGTACGAGGTATTCAGTTAGTTGTCTTGCAATTTACATACAGGCAGTATTTTTATGAAAATGAATAAGTAATCAAGTTGGTTAAGTTAATGACGTCATAATTGAATTAAAGAAAAAGTTATTCCGCATTTTAATTAAGCGTGGCTTAATACGATAGGGTGTTAACAATCCGGGTTAACACGGGCTGTTACATTTTATGGTATCAGAGCACTTTCTAGGGAAAAGCCTGTATGTATTGCAATAACTTAGGATGTGTCGTTGCGTGTCTACTTTGTGTTCACTCTGACTGGTGTGCGTTACGATAATGCATATGTGATCACATGGCGTGGGCCTGATCAACTCATTCTTTGTGTAACTTGTGCAGAGTCATGGTGCCACCGAGGAGGAACACGAGTACGAGCGAGGATCAGACGGATCCTGTCCTGGCTGCATTAGCTGAGATGCAGGCGGCCCGACTAGCCGACCAGGAAGCCACGAGGCTGGCGAACCGGGCGATGCTGGACGCTATACGAGATGCGAACCGGCAAACCACGGCAGAGGTTCTGGAGGAGAACCGGATGGCCAACATGACTATGATGAGGGTCATGTTGGAGGAGTTGAGGGCTGGTCCTGCTGCGGGCCAGGGTCCTCCACCACCTCCACCGCCGCCACCGCCTCCACCTCCGCCTAGTCAACAGGAGGACACCCAGAGCCAGATGGGTGAGGGTAGTCACTTGACGGGGGCCATGCAGACTATCCCCGTACCTGCTGAGGATCGTGACGAGATCGATCGCCGGCTGAATGCTTTCCGCAAGCATAAGCCACCTTCATTCGACGGATCGTATGATCCCATTGCTGCTGCTAGATGGCTTCAGGCGCTAGACAAGATTTTCCGGATCATGCAGTGCACCGATCCGCAGAAGCTGTTGTTCGCCACTTATATGCTGGAGGGCGAGGCCCATGAGTGGTGGACCAACCTTTCTCAGGTCTACGAGATGCAGGGTCATGTGATGACGTGGCCATTCTTCGAGGAGAGCTTCTTGGGTCAGTACTTCCCTTATGACTCACAGGAGAGGAAGCAGGGAGAGTTCGACCGGTTGGTTCAGGGCTCGTTGTCTGTCGACGAGTACCTGGCCAAGTTTAATGAGCTGGTGAAGTTTTCACACTTCAGGATGGCGAGGCCTACTCCTACATACTTGGCTGCTAAGTTCCGCAGGGGACTTAATGAGGATATTGCTGGTTACTTAGCTGGGTCTGCATCCAGAGATTTTGGGACACTGGTCCAGCAGTGTCGTGATATTGAGGACTTCTACAGCACGAGTAAGGCCAAGAAGGCCAAGATGGAGGTACCACAGGGTACCGGCGGTTCCACTCCCTGGAAGAGTAAAAATTTTGCAAACAAGGGCAAGGGCAAGCAGATGGCGGCTAAGCAAGCGCCAAATCAGTTCAGAAAGACTGCCGCTCCGGGGAACACAGCTAGACCTCCTGCTCCCAGATGTTCGGGATGCGGGAAGTCACATTTTGGGCCGTGCTCTACCGGACAGTTGATATGCTTCCAGTGTGGCAAGGAGGGCCACTATTCCAGAGATTGCCCGACGGCGAGAGTTGCTGCAGTGCAGGCGGTGCCTTTGCAGATGGTTCCTACTGGGGCACCAGCAGTGCCACCTACTACGGGGCGTGTGTATACGTTGGACCGTCAGCAGTCGGACAGAGCTCCGAACCTGGTCAGAGGTACTGTTACCATTGGTGGATCAACTGTTGATGTGTTATTTGATTCCGGGGCAACGCACTCTTTTGTTGCTACCCCTATTGCTGTGGGGCTTGAGTTGCCCAGTGATGTGCTTTCTCCACCGATGCGGGTGACCACCGCCACCGGAGAAAAATGTTTGACCTCCACTGTTCATCGCGATGTAGCGTTTCAGTGGGATGGCCGTGACTTCTCGGTAGATCTGATAGGACTACCGATGGCCAACCTTCAGATTATTTTGGGCATGGATTGGTTGTCCAGAAACTGTGCAATGATTGACTGTTGTGCCAAGAAAGTGGTGATGTCTCCGGGTGGGTCCACAGCCAGTTCCTCACCGTTCATTTCAGTCCTGCAGGCGAGGAGGGCCTTGAGAGCAGGGGCATTTGGCTATGTCATGTTGGGAGGTTTGGTGAGTGGGACACAGGAGGATCTCACTGGCATTCCTGTGGTGAGGGAATTCCTCGAGGTGTTTCCTGAGGAGATTCCTGAGTTTCCACCACAGAGGGAGATAGAGTTCTCCATTGACTTATTGCCTGGTGTGGGGCCTATATCGTTGGCTCCATACCGGATGTCGCCACCAGAGTTGGCGGAGCTGAAGAAGCATATCGAGGAGCTTTCAGCAAAAGATTTTATTCGGCCGAGTGTGTCTCCCTGGGGAGCACCGGTCATATTTGTGAAAAAGAAAGATGGGACCATGCGGTTGTGCACCGACTACAGACAGTTGAACAAGGTGACAATCAAGAACAAGTACCCTCTTCCACGCATTGATGATTTGCTGGATCAGCTCAGGGGTGCTTGTGTGTATTCCAAGATTGATCTCCGGTCCGGTTATCATCAGATACGGGTTAAGCCGGAGGATGTCCCAAAGACAGCGTTTCGCTCCAGGTACGGACACTATGAGTACTTGGTGATTCCGTTTGGACTCACCAATGCACCCGCAGTGTTCATGGACTACATGAACAGAATTTTCCAGCCGTACCTGGATCAGTTTGTGATCGTCTTCATTGACGACATCTTGATCTACTCCAAGACGGAGGAGGAGCATACCGAGCACTTGAAGATTGTGTTGCAAGTGCTAAAAGAGAAAAAGCTATATGCTAAGCCGTCAAAATGCGAGTTTTGGCTCAAGGCGGTGAAATTTCTGGGTCATGTAATTTCAGCTAATGGAGTTGCAGTTGATCCTAACAAGATTGAGGCCGTGATGGATTGGGAGAGGCCCAAGACGGTTACAGAAGTGAGAAGCTTCTTGGGTTTGGCAGGTTACTATCGGAGGTTCATAGAAGGATTCTCCAAGATGGTGCTACCGATGACTCGCCTTACCCGGAAGGAGACTCCATTCGTGTGGACACATGAGTGTGAGGAGTGTTTCCAGGAGTTGAAGGAGAGACTGACTACTGCTCCTGTGTTAGTCCTTCCTGATCCTGCGGAGCAATTCGAGTTGTACTGCGATGCCTCTGGTAAAGGACTTGGCTGTGTGCTGATGCAGAAAGGGAAAGCGGTTGCTTACGCTTCAAGACAGTTGAAACCTCATGAGGAGAACTACCCGACTCATGACTTGGAGTTGGCAGCCATTGTTTTTGCTTTCAAGATTTGGAGGCATTACCTGTTTGGCATGAAGTTTGCTGTATTCAGTGATCACAAGAGCCTGAAATATCTGTTTGACCAGAAGGAGTTGAACATGAGACAGCGTAGATGGATGGAATTTTTGAAGGACTACGACTTTGAGTTGAGGTACCATCCCGGCAAGGCCAATGTGGTAGCCGATGCTTTGAGTCGGAAATCCGTGAGTCTATCCAGCTTAATGATAAATGATTACGAGATGATCGAAAAGTTCAGAGACTTGAGAGTGAACTCCTTGTTTGGGGGTGCACTGCTTGAGATGGAGACAGCAGAAGTGATTAATGAACTGATGGAAAAGATCAAAGAGGCGCAAGTGCAAAGAGAGTGCCTTGATTATGTGAAAAACCAGGACGGTGTGTCTTGGAACGATGACGGATTGCTGCTGTTCCAGAAGAGGATTGTTATTCCTCGAGGGCCATTGACAGAGGAGGTTATGGCAGAGGCTCATAAGGGCCGGTTCACCATCCACCCTGGCGCTACAAAAATGTATCAGGACTTAAAAGGGAATTTTTGGTGGCCGGGCATGAAGAAGGACATAGCGGTCTACGTGTCCAAATGCCTTATATGTCAGAAGGTAAAGATTGAGCACCAGAAACCGTCTGGGAAACTTCAACCTCTTGAAATTCCGCAGTGGAAGTGGGAGAGTATTTCCATGGACTTCGTGGTGGGATTGCCTAAAACTCAGGCTGGTTGTGACTCTATTTGGGTCATAGTGGACAGATTGACTAAGTCTGCCCATTTTCTTCCAGTGAAGGTGAGCTTCACTACAGAGCAGTTGGCCAAGCTTTATGTCCGCGAGATTGTGAGGCTTCACGGGGTGCCCGAGAGTATCATCAGTGATAGGGACCCGAAGTTCACATCTCGGTTCTGGGAGGCGCTGCAGGAGGCTTTTGGTACGCAGTTGCGATTGAGTACCGCCTATCACCCTCAGACTGACGGACAGACTGAGCGGACCATCCAGACGTTGGAGGACATGTTGAGAGCTTGCACGTTGGAGCAGGGTTCTGCATGGGATAGGTACCTTCCGTTGGTTGAATTCTCGTACAACAACAGTTTTCATGCTAGTCTGGGCATGGCACCCTACGAGGCGCTGTACGGTAGGAGGTGTCGGACTCCTACCTGCTGGTCTGAGGTTGGAGATAAAGAGCTTTTCGGCTTGGACTTTGTCCAAGATACTACCCTACAGATCCAGATGATCAGGGAAAAGTTGAAGCAGGCGCAGAATCGTCAGAAGAGCTACTATGATGTCAAGCATCGACCACTGGAGTTCAGTGAGGGTGAGCACGTGTTTGTGAAACTTTCACCTGTCACCGGTGTTGGACGGGCACTCGGCGTGAGGAAGTTGAGCCCGCGATTCATAGGGCCCTACCAGATCCTTGGTAGAGTAGGACCAGTTGCCTATCGACTCGCCTTACCTCCGAACCTCGCCAACATCCACGACGTGTTTCACGTGTCTCAGCTTCGAAAATACATAGCAGACCCTTCGCACGTGGTGCAGCCGGATGACGTGGAGGTTCGGGAGAACCTAAGGACTCCCGTCGGACCACTCAAGATTCTCGATCGTGGCGAGAAGCAGTTGAGGAGCAAGATCATTCCGATGGTCAAAGTGCAATGGTCAGGAAGAACTCCTGAGGAGTGTACCTGGGAGCGAGAGGACGAGCTTCTCCGACAGTATCCCGACTTTCGAGACAGGTATGTTTCTGATTTTGAGGACAAAATCCTTAAAAAGGTGGGGTGAATGTAAGAACCCGCACCGTTAATTAAGGTAATTAGCGAATTAATTATGATAATTAGGAAATAATTCCATAATGGACCCTAATAATTAATAATGGGCTTAGATAATTATATTGAGTGAGTAAAAATGCTGAAAGTCGCTTTTCGGAAGAAAAGCGCAGATACCGGTTCTGCTACTCGGTATAAATGCGTACCGGAAAAGTATCCCGGAAAATTATAACGAATGCATGATAATTACTAGAATATTATGTAGGACTTGTAAAACAAGTTTCAAGTCAAAATGACGTAATCTGATGCCAGAACTGATACTGGCTATGGAAAAGCGCGTACCGGAAAGGTGCTCCGAAAAATAAAATAAAAATATGACAAATCTTAGAAAAATGCGTAGGTTTAGAATCCGAAGTTTGAGATCAAGATCTTTTACTTTGCGATTAAGGCTAATACTGCGCGTTTAGTGGCCATGTGCCTATAAATAGACACATTAGCACACAACCCTAGGAGACCTTGCATTCAGAACGTGAGTGGGTGGCTGAGGGAGTGTGATCACTGCTCCATTGCTTTCCCTCAACCCTTGAGGAGCAAGTCTTCACCTTTGGCTTGGTTTCTCCTCCTTCTCCCTTCCTACACACTTGTATCATCCTTGTGAGAGTGAAAGGAGTGTTCTTGGGCAGTGTCTACTGCTGTGTGTGTGTAGTTAGTGAGCTGAGTTTGAAGCTTTTGTGATGGCTACTTTGTGGTAGTCATTGTAAGCTTCAAAGTGCCTTCTTGTGGTGTAAGAACCCACCTTGAAGTGCCATTTTCGTGCTCCTACTTAGGCTGAGTTTGAAGAGTCTTGAGTGAGCTCCAAGAGCAGCCTTGCCTCTGTTTTGAGCTTTGGTAAGTTCCCTCACCTTTGATCTTAAGTTTCAATGCTTAAAGTTGATGTCTTGGCCATGTTTAATGAGTAAACAAGAGGGTATAAGGTATATGAACCTAAAATGAACTAAAGATGCATGCTTTAACGTGTACATGTGTTAAAAGTTGGACCTTTGGGATGGATATTCACGAAATGCAGAAACTGCATTCTGTCGTGAGATATCCGGATATTCGTCGAACAGATATCCGGATATCAGTATCCGGATATGGTATCCGGATATTGATATCCGGATATGGGATCTGGGTATCCGGATATGACATATCCGGATATGTCCAGTGTGATATCCGGATATGACATATCCGGATATGTTCTTCATGATATCCGGATATCCTGGGTTCTGCGCAGACAGTAGCTTTACTGTATGAACAGTAAGCTATGGGGTGTGTGTGGACCCTAGTTTATGGGAGTTGAACTTCTGTAATAAAAGGACTAAGTCAGAATCATATGATTAAGGGCTTATGGCTTTGTTGGAAGCCTTAAGACGTAAAACGTAAAGGAAAGGCGTAGTCTTTAAGTTGTATGCATGTTGTGCATTAATATTGACTTGATAAATGGTCCATATCAGATTGTGATACTGCTGGTTGAGGACTAGTGAGTGGTTGGACTCTTGGCTTGGATAGCTAGCTTGCAAGGTAAGCTTTCGTGTCCTCGGTTTAGCCATTTTGATGTTCCACCATGTCCCATGGGGATGGGTTTATGCATGCTGTGTTACATGCTTTGATTATTTTGAAATGCTGTTGAGCTGTTTATATGTAATGAGCTATTATGATATGCATGTGGTGTCCACCTATACGGTAAGCCTGAGTATGTAGTACATACAAGATGGTGAGGCTGTGGTGAGGTACAGGTAGCGTCCTGGTACTCATGTAGGCATAGACGTATTCCTACATTTCTCTGGCCAGTAGATCTGATATGCACACATGACATGATTAATTGCTGCATCGCATAGTTTTGGAACTTATATTGTAAATACTGTTTTTGAACTTATATTACACATGTAAGTGAGCTTGGGGTGGAGACTCCTTGAGGACCCCTTGTCTTACTGAGATTTCTTGTTAGAGATCTCACCCCACGTTTGGGGACGCTTATTTCAGGATCAGGTAATGTTGAGGGCTCGGGTGGCAGGAGGCCAGAGCTGAGTTGATTTGATGATATGCTGACTGCTGTTTTTATTTCCGCCTGTTGTTTATGTTTTCTGTTGAGATTATGTTATGACTGTTATTGGGCTTTGTTGCCTTATTTGGTGAGCATGGGGTTTGTCCATGCCACATGTTTGACTTTGGTCTTTTAGGTTAATGTTGTAATTAAAGTATCAGGATTTTGACCCAGGCTACTTGAGTAGACCTGTGGCTTTAGATACTCACTTATATTTATGTACGAGGTATTCAGTTAGTTGTCTTGCAATTTACATACAGGCAGTATTTTTATGAAAATGAATAAGTAATCAAGTTGGTTAAGTTAATGACGTCATAATTGAATTAAAGAAAAAGTTATTCCGCATTTTAATTAAGCGTGGCTTAATACGATAGGGTGTTAACAATCCGGGTTAACACGGCCTGTTACAGGTCTCGTTAGAAAGGTAAAAGAAAGATCTACAACTTCTATAAAGAACACAAGATCAAAATCCATCATCATTGACATGAAAAATTGGCCGAAATATGGCTTAAGGAGATTTTCATTGATCATTGTTCCTCATTTATTACTTGAAGTCCTTCTAATTTAACCCTTACTCCAATTCAACTCAATTGTCCTAGAAAATTAGTAAAGATTAATCACATATGTTAGAGGAACAAAGTTAATACTTTTAACCAAATAATTGTAAATCTTCATGTTATAAACTAGATTCAAGAATGATTTTAGCCCTTTAAAACATGATAAACTATGAATTTATCACAAGTCTTGAGAGATTTTCTTTCAACACAAATGAGTAAAATGAATACAAATCAAGGGACTAATATGAATATAGGATAAATCAAATTTTCATAGACTTTGCAGTTTATTCTCAGTTTAATTAGCATTCATCTTTGATGCTCATTAATTTGAATATATCTAATGAAATCATATTTGTATATAGTTTTTTTGTCAACATTATTATAAATTTTAATGAGAAAAGTAAATTGGACGCAAAGAAATGTCTTTCTTCTGTTGTGACCACTAGTTGAGTTACAACATGAGAAAATAATTCTCATCCAACATGAGAAAATCAAAGCCTATTAAAAATTTGGAAAAAATACTTCTCATATTAAATGAGAAGTATTTTCTCATGTTGTGACTATTTGATTTGCGTCCAAAACTTATTTGATCTTTTTTATTTTTTTAATAAATGTGGGTCCACCACTAGTTGAGTCATAACATGAGAAAATAACTCCCATGCAACATGAAAAAATAATTCTCATACAACACAAAAAATTCAAAGTGATTAAATTTATACTAAACATATTTATAGTTATTTTAACTGTGGGTAACATACAGTGGAATAAATTCCTAATGTAGTGTATGATTGTCTGGACGTAAGCTTTATATTTTATTTGTTTTCGTATACAATTCCGCTATCTTTTAGGTTGCCGAAACATAATTAAAAAATCTGTTGCGGAAAAAACAAGTATAAGAGCCTAATAAAGTTAATTACTCCGGTAGCGAAGCTCAATGCACCTGTTGTTCCAATGAGGGGCTAGTCTACAGGGCCATACCTCGAGGGTAAAGTGATCGGAGGAGGTTGAATGAGGATACCTCCGGGTTATACAAAAAAAAAATTAATTACTACCAGATTTTTACCAAAACAAAAAAAAAAAGTTACTACCAGATGAATGACAGAAGAATTATAATTGGCAACCAGCTAACGCAAAAGTTTATTATCACCTCGCAAAACTTTTTAGTTCTCTTCCTTTATATTAATATCTCATTAATTAATCTGTGTTTACCTACCGTTTATTTTCTAATGTGGGAAATGGAGACAAACATATTAGAAAACAGCCGAAATGGCGAAACCACTTGGTTTGAAAATACTTATAACTCCGTTGAAAG
>JAVKPL010013579.1:0-79014 GCA_032173675.1 Gastrolobium villosum | reverse complement strand
AACAGTTATCTGATAGAGTTCCAGGTACCTTTCCTGGCAATACTACTACCAATCCCAAGGAAAATTGTATGGCAGTTATAACTAGAAGTGGGAAAGTGGTATCATCCCCACCAAAACCTATAGAAGAGGAAGAGAAGGTTGAACAGGAGGAGAAATCTGAAAAAGAAACTGAAAAGTCTCCTGAAATATTGAAACCGACTGATGATGTGAAGGAGCCAGCTACTCTTCCAAAAGAAAAATTTGAACTTAGTGAAGAGTATCTTATGAAAATGGCACCTTATCCTGGAAGGTTGAAGCCAGAATTGAAAGCAAAAAGTTATGACAGATTTCTTGAGATTTTCAAGAAGTTGCATGTGAACATTCCGTTTGCTGAAGCATTGGCTAATATGCCAAATTATGCAAAATTCATGAAAGATCTCCTCTCCAGGAAGCATAAGCTACAAGAGTGTCAAACAGTTGCACTTACTGAGAAGTGCAGTGCTATTATCACTAGGAAGTTTCCTCCTAAACTTCGTGATCCTGGAAGCTTCAACATTGAAATTGAAATTGGAGATACAAAGATTGGCCAAGCTTTGTGTGATTTAGGGGCGAGCATTAATCTGATGCCCTTATCTGTCTGTAAAGCCTTGGGGATTACTGAATTGAAGCCTACTTTGGTTTCTCTTCAGCTTGCTGATAGATCCTTAAGGAAGCCAAGTGGTATAGTCGAAGATGTCCTTGTAAAAATTGACAAGTTCATCTTTCCGGCTGATTTTATTGTGCTTGATATGGAGGTAGAAAATGAAATGCCTCTCATATTGGGTAGACCTTTCCTAGCCACAGCCCGTGCAATGATTGATGTTGAAAACGGGAAGCTTGAACTAAGGATGAATGATGAGACCGTTACCATCAATGTCTTTGATTCTTTAAAACAGTCTTCTCACAAAGATGATTGTTTTAGTCTGGAAATCTTAAAGGAAAAGCAAAGTGTAGCGGTTGAAGTTTCTAGAAAAGCAGATGATGAAAATGGTGCCACGAAGGTGGAGTTGAAGGAGTCTCCTAAAACTTTAAGAGATATCTTCTTGTGTAACAAGGTAGTGACTGAAGCACTGAAGGAAGAAAAGACTGAATTGAAAGACAAAGATCCCTCTGCTCATACCAATAAAATTCTAAATGAGGATGATGGCAAACATGAGAAGAAACCCCAAGGAAGGAGTCATCCTACAATGAAGAAGGTAGTGAGAAAGGAGGTGATCAAACTCTTTAATAAGAATTGGAAGAGACACCGGAAGCTAAAGTTTGACAAGAGACATAGAGATTCTATCTCTCAGAAGAATCAAAGCTTCAAAGAGTTTCTAACATGGCTCCATGGTTTGGGCCAAATCTGGGAATGGTGGCTCCAAACACCAAGGCAGCCAATACCACCAGATCCTCCATTTGCTGAGTCATCCCACGCTGCTGAGTGGGATGACATGGAGGTTTGACTTTATCTCCTTGCTGACGGAGATTTTGTACATTAGTTTATTTTTCTGTTTTGTATTTTAGTTAGTATATTTTTCTCTGATGTTTTAATGTGCGCATTATAGTCTCTTCTATATGCCACTGCTTGTTCCATTGTGCAGGTTTTCCTTCTTGTGGTTTAATTATTGCTGAGGACAACAATGCTCTAAATCTGGGAATGGTGGGCTTGCGCCTTAGAACTGCAATTCTTCTATCAGGGGAGATATCCTAACTCTTTTCATTTTCTTAGTTATTTTTTATAGTTATTTGGTGTGCCATTAAAAAAAATAAAAAAAATAAAAAAAAAATGTGTGTTTTGAACAAATCCCAGGTTTAAATGTGCTCGTCTTGTTAATGTACATGATTAAATTCTTGGAATATATTGTATGACTTTCTAACATAACATTGCATAGGCATAATTAGATTGCATGATTGCTCGTTTGTCTGAATTAATATTGTGAAATTCTGATAATGTCTGAGGTCAATTTTCTTGAGTCTGCATTGATACCATAGCTGTGAGGTTTTGAGCCTAAACACTGAAATTTTTGTTGAGAGGTCTCACTGTTGTAATACTCTAGAACTTGATTTGTTTCTCTATTATGCATGCATTGATTGATATGATAAGGCATTTTGTTCTTAATTGCTATTGGCCAAAATAACTCACCTGTATGAGATTTTCCCCTTGCTAGCCCTTTGAGCCTGAACTTAATTCTTGATAAATGACCTGTGGCCTGATTGATGGCTTAGCCTATATCCATTTTTCGTGACTTACCTTGATTGAGATTGAATCATTGAATGTGTTGAAAATAAAATAAAGAAATTGAGGTAAGCTCCACAAAGGTCAAGTGATTAAGGGATAAAAAAAAAAAAAAATCATCTATGCCCTTATAAAAAAAAAGGAAAAGAGTAAAAGGTGGGCTGGAAGGAATTAATTCCCGAAATTCTGTGGGGATGTTAGTGGAGCAAAAATCATTGAATTGAATGTGTTAAAGTGAAATAATATCAGTTTTCAATCTCATTGTTGTTTGAGCTACTATCCATATATTCCTACCCTATTACCCCGGCCAAGTTACAACCTGTGAAGTCCTTTTGATCAATTAATGCATGTGTGTGATTCTTCATTTTTAAGAATTTTTTTTAGAATATAATCAAGCCTATGGTAGTGTTATAGCTTTGAGTGATTGAGTGCTCATTATACCCTTAAACACTGTCTGTTGAGTGAATATTATTTATCTGTGTGAGGGGTAACCAATGTAGACTTGTATCTCTAAGAAGCTGATGACATTATTGGGAGTTTATGATGTTGAGTCAGGCATGCATGGCATATTGTGTCTGAGAGTGTCTCTGGAATGTTATGTTGGATTAATTAAATATGTCCTGGACTGAGTCTTTTACATTGCTGGGGACAGCAACGTTTAAATCTGGGAATGTTATGTTGCAATTCTTTTACGTTTCGCGGGCTTGTCATGCTGAGAATGGCATTGCACTTGTCAGGATTGGCCTCTATCCCGTGATGTGTAAGCATGAATCCTAGAAATTTTCCAGCAGGCACTCCAAACGCGCATTTAGCTGGATTGAGCCGTAGCCTATATTTGCGCAGTTGTTGAAATACTTGTGCCAAATCTTGAGGATGTTGTAAAGTAGTCATTGTTTTGACTATCATATCATCAATGTATACTTCAAGCATTTGGCCAATCCGCTGGCTGAAAACTTTGTTCATCATGCTTTGATAAGTGGCCCCATCATTTTTAAGACCAAATGGCATCATATTATAGCAATTGGTAGCTTTTTCAGTGATAAAAGTTGTGGCTTCCTCGTATGGAGTGAACATTGGAATCTGATTGTAGCCAGAATAAGCGTCCATAAAGGATAAGACTTGTTATCCTGTAGAATTATTAACCAGCTTGTCGATGGTGGGAAGTGGATAAAAATCCTTTGGACAGTGTTTGTTAAGATCTGTATAATCAATACACATGCGCCACTTTCCATTAGGTTTCTTAACTAAGACCACGTTAGAGAGCCAGGTAGAGTATGTGATTTCTCTGATTATTCCAGCATCAAGCAATTTTGATACCTCAGTTTCAACTACTTGTTGCTTTTTTGGGGAGATTTTGCGCTTTTTCTGCGCAATGGGTTTTGCTTTGGGATCCAGGGTTAGACGGTGACATATTATCCCTGGGTCAATCCCAGGCATGTCAACGGCTGCCCACGCAAAAAGATCTCTAATATCTTGTAACACTGTTACCAACGCACTTTTCTCAACTTCGGGGAGGTTTCTTCCAATTTTGGTGATGTTCGCAGGGAGTGGGCCAATTTGAAGGTCTTCCAACTCCCCATCAGATTGTGGATGGGTATCGCGCAGATCATCGCGCATGTCAAGATCAGTCATATTCACTGATGCTTTGCTTTTGTCATCAGGTTGTAAAGGAGTTTTGGCTCATAAACTGGTGTTATAATAGCTGCGAGCTGTTTTCTGATCTCCTCTGATGGCAACTACTGTGCCAGACTTGTTACGGAATTTCATCAATAGATGAGGCATAGAAATGATTGCCTTTAATGCGACAATAGTTGGTCTTCCCAGGATGATATTATACGCAAATGCGTATTCAATGACATAAAATTATACTTTGATAGTTTGCGCGAGAGGCATGTTTCCAAAAGTGACCCATATCTCAATGGTGCCTTTAGGCTGTACGCATTCTCCTACAAAGCCAATTAACTCCGAACATCTATGGAGAAGATGTTCCTCTGGGATGTGCATTGCGCAAAAGGCATCCCATAAAATAATATCAGCAGAACTACCATTATCAATCATAATACGTTTTACCTGGAGGTTAGCCATGCATGCTGAGATTACCAGCGGGTCATCATGATCTGGTATGATTTTGCCATAGTCATCATCGTTAAAACTGATGGCTTGTCGATGATCGCGCGAGTTTGATGGGCGTGTGTGATCGCATACCGTCATTAATGATTTCAAATGCTTTTTCCGTTGAGATTTGGTTACACCTCCTCCCGCTGATCCACCGGCAATAGTGGCTACAATACCTGCCGCATTGTTAGGTAATATATCACAGTGTTGCATCATAACTTGTTCTCTATTTCTTGGTGGAGTTCTGTGACGTCTATCAGTCTGAGTTATTCTGTTTTCTCTCTTGTCATTGTTGTGAGTAGAATTGTAATTTCTTCTGGGACGTGCCCTTTGCTCGTTAGGATTAGATTCGTGATCAAAACATCTATCGCGCTTTTGCTGTGTCTTGTATTCCCTGCAATTGGAAACAAATTCTTGGAGCTTGCCTTCTCTTATGAGTGCCTCAATTGTATTTCTGAGCGCGAGACATTCGTCGGTGGTGTGTCCTTTGTCATTGTGAAACTCACAGAATTTAGATTCATCGCACTGAACTCCTTTTGACATTGGAGGAGGCCTGTTGACCCGGACATACCCTGTTTGGAATACTTCCTTGAAAATCCGCTTGGGAGATGTGTTCAACGGGGTATAGTTATCGTATTTCCCCCACTTTCTCCTTTGGCGAAATTTGCGTTGAAAATTCTTCTGGACATCTCTTTCAAAATTGTCTGTGTTAGTCCTGGTGTTGGAAATATGTCACGATCGCTTATAATCTTCAAGGTTGATGAATTCTCTGAACGCGCACGCAATTCTTTTATGGTGCGAGGTCGCTGTTTGGCTGGCGACATAGAAAAAGGTCCTTCCAGAAGTCCTTCAGTGATGATGTGTAGTGAGACTTGTGGATCTAAATCTCGGACCAAAAGTGCTTCATCAAAGAATATGTTTAGATAATCGCGCAGAGTTTTATTTGACTCTTGTCGAACTGCTTTAAGCGCGTGAGTGGATTTGTATTGCACTTTACTCGTTGTGAACCGCAGAAGACACTGGTTGGTTAAATCTTCCCAACTTTGTACCGAATTAGGCGGCAATGCTGAGTACCTTCTAAGGGTTATCTCTTTATGAGTTGTAGGAAACGGGCGACGTGCTATTGGATCCGCAACATCTTGTGCCATCATATTTGTCTAGAATTGTTCCAGATGTTCATGAAGGTCTCCCTTGCCATTGTATTTTTCTGTAATAATCTTAACGTCCCTAGGAAATGGGACGTTCATTATGCAAGGGACGAATGGGTGAACAATTCGCGAAAATATTCTGGAATTCCCATGAGAGTTTTCGTTCTCATGAGTATCTTTCTTTTCCTCACCCTTTTTGTTCTTGTGACTTGATGGTCCTGGAAGATCAGTTGAATGTTCATGAGGTGATTCACTTTCAGCTGAATTTTCAGGAACTTTCTTCTTTTCTGCTTCTTTTTCTTTTTCTTTTCCTTTGGTTTTTTGTTTGTTCTTTTGGGCTTTCTTCAATCGAGCTAGATCTCGATTTTGTTGGGCGATTTTCTTGTTTTGTTGTGTGATGATATCCAACAGGTGTTGGGGTGTAGGTGGGTCATCTAGGTGGATGGGAATTGGTGCCACCTATGAGACTGATTTTTCGCGGGAAGCAGGGGTCTCTTTCTGCTTTCCCTTGGAGCCATTCTAAGACTTGTTGCGAGTGTCAACCATGTTTTTAGAGAAAAGTGGGTAAAACAGGTTCCCCACAGACGGCGCCAATGATTGGACCTAATACAGTAAGGATAGCCCAATACGTATTAAGCCCAAATCACACACGGTTGAGACTCCTGGATTGCTTCTGTATTGGGCCTGATATCTGCTGTTGGGGTGAGCTTTGTGCTCTTGGTCCTTCGTCTTTCACGTTGTACCAGATGGGGGTACGTGCGAAGACACTCCGATGCTTAAGTAAGTATCAGAGGCAGGTGTTTATGTTATGAAAGTAAAGGATCATCGTACTTTGGTGGTATATAATGTGTTTATTTAGTAGCTGAGTCGTATGCTCTGGAGGATGCCTTGCTTCTTGGTGAAGGCAAAGGTTCCTTGGTGCCAACGTAGTGTAGCTGTCATGGTTTTAATGTTGAGGAGCTTGCCGCCATGGTGTCTAGTAGTAGAGTTACGGCGAGCAGGAGCTGTCCATTGCTTACTGGTATGAGGGCGCGGTGGTGCTGCCTTAGCCCTTAAGTTTATTGTCTGTAGAAGGTATCCCGTTGCGTGTAGGGTAAGTACATCTTATGTGCTGTGATGACGTCATCGTGCCTTGTATGGCGCGATGGGTTCAATCCATGTCCGCGATAGGGTCATTGCGCTGTTGGGCCGCGATGTGGTCATCGCGCTGTTGGGCCACGATAGGGTCATCGCGTCCGTACCTGCCCTTTGTACCTTGTTCGGGACCCTTTAATGGGTTCGGGCCTTCACAAGCTATTGGGCCCTGGTGTGGGCTTATATTATATCCGGATCAGAATCCAAAAATAGGCTTAAGTTTTTATTTTATTTGTTTTGTTAATCTCTATTTATGCCAAATCAAATATCAATAAATAATGAGATGTGTGTTGACCTGCCTTGCCTTGAACATGTTTTTACCTGCCACACATTTAGGAGGGTTATTTGGTGGGTTGGCGGATTAATCCATTGGTTTCACCCGCTTTGCCAAATCTCTAGTGCAATTCAAGTTTATGGGAAAAGATGGTCCAAATTAAAATGGCATAATACTTGTTTTCTTCAAATTTGAGATACTGTTATAGGCAAGTGATCGAAGAGCAAAACACATTACTAGAGGTATTTGAAATTTACCCTTATGTCATTTTTTATTTTATAATTGTAGTGGAAAATATTAACATGGCCATCTAACAATTTTTAAAACACTTTATACTTCTTTCTCTTCTGAAATTGCTTCATATTTTTTATTTTATTTTTATGTTTCTTAAAAATCGTTAGCACATACATCTTAAAAACATCATTGGAAAACATACAACAATTTCAAATATGCTTAAGATAAGCACTGACAGAAGAATGTACGCTTCATTGAACAATGAAACTAGAATCACCTATAGAAATTGGAAATTAAAATAAATAAATAAATAAAATACTGCACATGCTGCCAATGGGTTGGAGGATCCTCAGGTGCAGTGGACAGCACCAGTGCTTCATTTGGATTTGTTCTTCTTTTTCTCTGACTACCATTCACCTGATGACTGTAAATAAATGAAGTTGACAATTGATAATTGGTTGGTGCTATCACAGGCCCATTAAATTCAACATCAAACCAAAATGCAAAACCATGTAGTGGTGTTGTACGAAACATAAAATAAACTTCAATCAATGCCAAGATACTACAAGATTTTCATTAAATGCAGAATACTTCAATCAAAACAGAAATTTTTTAGTGGAACATGATGCACTTTATTGGTCATCAATCACTAACAAGCTTAGTTACTAAACAATTGAAACCATAACTGTCTGACCCAAGCTCAGCAGGAAGCAGGTAATGAGATGTTAGAGATTTAATACAAAATTGTACATGTATCTTCACACAACAGCTTAAGCTTGTGGGAGATTTCATTCATTACATGGCATCATAGCCCTACAATAAAAAGTTAAATTTAAGCATAAGGTAGGTGGACATATCCATTGTCCCTACTACAGCACAAAGGTCTCTTGTGTGAGGGTACCTATAGGCTAAAGAAATATAACACAAAACCATTCTTTTATCCTCACCTATCCTAACAACTTAAGCTTTGGAGAGGGATAATTCGTGACAAAAAGCATACAGTTTTAGATCATACATAGATGAGCTACAGTATCAAAATTATCATGAATTTCTCAACTGATTAATATTAAAGGATACAACACAAACCAACCTCATAAAGTTCAATCACTTCATCCGGATAATAACCACCCATTACATTTAACCTCGTCACGATTTCTGATGGCTTACCAGTACTCTTCACAAAAGGCCTTCCAACATAACTGCAATCATAGGGAAATACATACATGTCAAACTAGGTCCACCTTTTACCCCAACATATGTTAAAATACAGAAATTACTCAATACCATAGCTCCTCTTTTTCAGGATCATATAACTTAAAGAATAATAATATATCATCCTTTTTCTTGTCAGGGGGTGCAATTGGTCGTAAATCCTAAATAATAAAGTAGTTTGTTAACATTACTGTGTTTGAGTATCAATTATCATGCTATCAAAGTAGTATACAACTTCCACAATTCAAATGTTACCATCCCAAGCTCCACTTCCAAAAACAATTTTAATTCTGCATTTTGAACCTTGTTTGAAAACTCTCTCAATTGTCCAACCTCCAATGTATATCGTACTGAGAAAAAATATAGTACAACTTCAGCTATGATTAACCAAAAATTGATCACCCCCACCAACATAACAAGAACAAACTACAGGATCCAAAACAATTAGCGTGAAAATTATTTATTTTGGTTGCATTTTTTATTCATTTTTAAGATTGGAGAATATAAAACAACTAGCCATAGATGGCAGAAATAAAAATACAAAGCCAACATAGAGAATCAACTGTTGGTCCAGCCTGAGAAATGGAATCTAAAAAAAGCACAGAACAGATTCAACAAAAAAACATAAATGTGGGGTAAAAGGAGCTCATTTGTTCTAGAAAACCAACATTGCCATAAAAGCAAGAACCTAAACAGTCAGAGCTGGAAAAATCATATATAAGAAGCTTGAAGGGGGAATTATAATTAAAATAATAGGGAAAAGCTTCTTGCAAGCTCAGAAACTTATAGGTTGTGCTTCCTCAATGTGTCAATGGCCGATTAGGACGATATGTATAGTTTTTATGCTTTGCCAATAGCCAAATGCTCTGTAATTCAACTGGTATGCCAAACTCTTTAGCAACCTCTTCCTGCATATGACAGATTAGAAATCAGACATAAAATCAAAGTTATGAAAAATAGAGCATCTGTTGAGCAATCATCACCAACTTCATAAATAAAAAACATAAGACCACAAAGATTCATATTATATATTTTGTTTCCTTCCAACTAAAGCATCTGAAGTTTTATATTTTGGTACTGTTCTAAAAAGTAATTGTTTTATCAAAGGATGCAACTAAAATAATGATTTGAACTTTAGGAGTTCACAAACTAAACTTTCTCTTGTTCAATGACTCTTATCATATCTGCCTAAAAAATTTGAGAAGATAGTAAGAAAAATAAATGCATTTCTCCAAAAAGTAAGAAGACTAGCAACAAAAGCACTGGCCACAACAGTCAGTCATAAAAAATTTGAAGTTGTAATGACAGTTATCAAATATTCCCACTTTCCAAATCCATATTGGATGACATTCCATCCTTTGACATTCAAGCAACTCTTCAACGAGTATCATCCCTTGCAAAGGGGATATGTTATGGGCCACTGAATCCCTTGCAAGAGAAAATACAAAATAGGAGCATAAGTAGGTGTCTGGTGGGTATTTGACACGTAGACGTGTCTGACACTAGTACAACAACCGTTTTGAAGGTCAATGCTTCCTTGCCTCATGCAAAAGTAGGAAAGCTCTTTGAGTGACAGCTAATACTCAGAACAGGAACACCAAAAAATAGCTAATATCCATACGTTCAAATTTTAAATTTGTTCAAGATTTAATTAGTTGGTACCTTATATTGTGTTTCCCTCAAATGTGCTCGAATTGGACCTGGATGATTATTTATGGATTATACTTTGCTATTTAGGTTTCACTTATAGCTAGGCTTCAAGTAGTTGAGGTTATAAAAAAATGTTATAAAAGCCACATTTATTTTCTTTCATGAATCAGCACAAAAATATCAAATCCCAAACTTACAGTTCATGGTGTAAACTGGCCGACACACTACAAACAGTCCAAAGGATGATATCTCCCTCACACACCCTAACCAATTTCTGAACCAACCTCTATTTTACCCAAACTGATTACAACTATAGTGTAGTTTTATGAGATCCCCACGAAGTATTGAAATACTCTGTAACAATACCAGGCTCCAACCAAGATGTAAAGTCAGAACTAACACTCTCATTCTCACACTATTTACAGAACATCTCCCTCTTTCATTATAAGGAACTCCAACGAATAGAACACCAAATAGCCAAAGTACGACACATTCAGAATTTACCATCGTAAAGAACCAATTCAACCAAAAAACTTAAGCAGTTGGGTGAGGCTATATTAATGGTTTTATATATCTCAACATGCCCCCTCACACGAGCCCACTGGGCTTGAAATGTGGACAATGCACGGCACTTATAATAATACAAATCATTTCAATTATTGAACAATAGAGTCAATGACACAAAATTAGTACATGTGTTATCCTAATTGAAGCATTCCCAATTAAGTTAACCTCTATTACCAGAACTCATATTTTCTTACAAATGCACAGTTTCCTCAGCACAAAAAGACATATAGATAAAAACCCATATTGAAATAATAACAATAATAATAATTAATTAATTAAATAAAAAACCTGAAGGTGTTTGTAACGAAGCCCATAAAAACATACAAAAGGCGCGCAAGTAGTTGTAGTTGTAGCTGTAGTGAGCTCCATAAGGAAGGAAGGACCATCAAAGCATTGGTTGCCATTTCAGTGATCGATTGTTATGAGATAAGGTGGATTTCAATACTTCCTTTGATTTATGTGAAAGATGATTTTTTGTTTTACAACAAGGTAAGTTGTATTGTATGTTCCGATATATTTTAAATTAAAAGTTAATATATAATTATTTGAATTGATATTTCTTCTATAAGATATACATAACTTTGTTTTCTAGGATAAAATTATTTCATATTCCACTAAAACAAAAAATAAAAATATGTTAATATACTTTAAAGAATAAATTTGTTCTTGTAAAAATATCTTGATTAAACAATAAAAATTTAATATTAATTCATTACGAACATAGTAATATCAAAAAAATATTATTAAAATAATAGCATCATAATTATCATACTTTTTTTTAATCTGTATTAACTTATAAAATATGAAAAATAAACATACACTCTAATACAAACTATCCAAATGACTCATTATAGTTAAATTATATTTCTGAACCGAACCGATTTTTAGAATCAGTTCAAGAACCTATCGTTTTTAACTAAACCGAACTATTTCTGAACCGAATCAAACCAAACTAATTTTTATTAATTTATTTTAAAAAAAAATTTAAAAATTTCAAAATAGGGTTGACCTGAACCAGTTCCGAACAGTACTACTTCCGAACCGAACCAAATCATTTTTTAACCGAATATTTAAACCAATTCGGTTCGATTTTTCAAAAAAATTGGTTCAGTTCGACCCATACACACCCCTATACATGGGTCATGTAAAAGCCCGTATTAACCAGAATTGTTAACATACTATTGTATTAAGCCATGCTTAATTAAAATGCGGAATAACTTTTTCTTTAATTCAATTATGACGTCATTAACCTTAGCCAAGTTGATTACTTAATCAATATCATAAAATAATGTCTGTATGTAAATTGCAAGACAACTAACTGAAATACCTCATATATAAATATAAAGTGAGTATCTAAGTCACAGGACTATAACACATAGCCTGGACCAAAATTCTGATACATTAATACAACTTTACTTAAACAAGACATACTCAAGTCTATGTGGCATGGACAAACCCCATGCTCACCAAATAAGGCAACAATGCCCAACATAAGTCTCAACTCAAATATCATAAAGATAGCATAAAACATAAATAACAGTCAATATCCAGCATCCAACACGTCAGCATATCACAGTAATATCTAACTCAGCTCTGGCCTCCTGCCACTAGGAGTCTCAACCCCTGGGTTCCCTGAACCTGAAATAAGCGTCCCCAAACGTGGGGTGAGATCTCTAAACAAGAAATCTCAGTAAGACAAGGGGTCCTCAAGGATCTTCCACCCCAAGCTCACTTACATGTGCAATATAAGTTCAAAAAGCAGTATTTCCAATATTAGTTCCAAAAGTATGCAGTGCAACAGATACTCGTGCCATGTGTGTTTATACTATCTACTGGCCAGAGAAATGTAGGAATACGTCTATACCCACATGAGTACAAGGAACACCGCTTGCACCTCACCCACAGCCTCACCATATCGTATGTACCACATACTCAGGCTTACTGTATAGGTGGACACCACATTGCATATCATAAAGGCACATTGCACATAATAGCTCAACAACATTTCCAATATCAAAAGCATGTAACACAGCATGCATATAACCATATCCCCATGGGACATGGTGGAACCACAACATGGCTAAACCGAGGACACGAAAGCATACCTTGCAAGCAATCAATCCAAGCCAAGAGTCCAACCACTCTCACAGTCCAAACTCAGCAGTATCACAATCTGTTATGGACCAATAATATATCATTAATTATGCATCACAAGCATACAACTTAAAGACTACGTCTTTCCTTTACGTTTTATATAACACCTCGTAAAATTGAATATGAATTTATATGATATAATGTGGGTTAAAAGTGAAATTAGTCCTGAAATTGAGGTCAAAATGTGTACCAAGGGCAAAATGTTAATTTGCCAGACGTAACCAGAGGCATGAAAAATGGAGTAGGACAACTCAAATGATAAAAATAATGCCGAAAATGCATTCAGGACGAAAAATTGAGTGAATAGGCAAATTTTGAAAATTTTGATGAATAGTGATTTCTCCGGTGTAAAAATACTACGGTATAATTATACCGATAGGGATGAAATTTTTATGAGTATTTTGAGGAAATAAAAATATGTCATGAACCAGAAAAATATGTAGATTGTGAATTTGTGATTGGAATTAGGTGAAGGATTAAAGTTAAATCGCGTGTGAGACCCGCTCCCACCAAACCCACTTAAGTTTTCCTCCCCTTTTCTTTCCTCACGCACGCCTCTCTCTCTCTCTCTTTCTTTTCTTTCTTCTTCCTCCCTCTCCTTCGTGTGTTTCCTCCATGGGAGCTTGGGCAAGAAACTTTTGCCCATTTTCCCCACTTTTGAGCCTCCAAATCGATAAAGTTCCAACACCAAAGTTGTTTGTAGTGAGGTTGTGAGTATATTACCCTTCTTGAGAGAGTCATGAAAGTGAGTGTGGGATGAGATCATTTTTACACCCATTTGTGCGAAATTATGGAATTTTGGGGAGCATTGGTGATGCTTTGGCTTGGATGGACCCTTGATCTTCAACCATTGGAGCCTTAGGAAGCTATTGGTTGTAAGTATTCTTAGTTTCATGGAGTTTTTGTGAAAATCATAAAATGGGTTTTGTGTTGAAGTTGTGTTGGATGATTTGAGTAGTTAGATAGCTCAAATGGAAAATGTGCATTAGATGATTATGTCTTAGAATGATGTATTTGAGCTAGAAATGCAATAAAATTTATTGGTGAAAAATGCTCATAACTTAGTATTTTTGCATGATGTCTAAGATTTGTGAAAATTGAATTGTGTAAGAAATGGATTGATAAGTAATTGTATGAGTGCATAATATGATTATATGATGAGTGTAAGTGTGAATTAGATTGAGAACCTTGTGGTGTGTTCTCTTGTGAAATTCGATCCATGGTGCAGTTTTAGAGAAATATGAGGTGAGACATTGTTTATAATTATTGGTTGTGTGCCATTGGGCCTAAGTGAATCTAATTGATGATGAATTGTGTAAATGAGTGGTTGGCATGGAAATTGATTGATGATCATGTTGTTGATCATATAGGTTGCCTCTCTTGGACGCTATGGAAGCGGATTAAGCTTGGAGCTTACGTATGGAGCATTGGCTCGGAGTTGAGGTAAACCTTTGGAACTCGGGTTTAGTCCCTTGTGTGCTCTACCACGCCTAGTGGAGGGTTGTGGTTGGAATTTGGGTTTTTGAACATTGGATGAATATGTATGTTCATGCATTATTGCTTGATTGTGTGACATGCTTGGAGCATGTTGTGTGTAAATTGTTTGATCTCTGGCCAGTAGATGTGTGTTGGTTTGGACTTCCGCTGGATAATTCCGCTAGGGATTCCAGTCGGGTTTTGCCGTGGGACCGACTCTGGGAGCAGTACCAGGATGATCCAAACATTGGACTTCCGCTGGATATTCCGCTGGGGATTCCGGTCGGGTTTTTCCTTGGGGCCGACTCTGGGAGCGGTACCAGGATTATCCAAATGTGGGACTTCCACTGGATAGGGCTCATGAGGAGTTCCAGTTGGGTTTTGCCATGGAGTCATCTCAACCATGGGAGAGGCACCAGGAAGATCCCGGGAGTTATACGATGGGGTCCTTGAACGTAATCCAGCTGTGAATGTTCTTGGATTATGCCCAGTTGTTGTGATATTGTATGTCATGCATGTCATACCTTGTTATATGTTGCACATTGAGTGAGCCATGGGGTGGAGTGATCCTCTAGTACCCTTGGTTTACTGAGATATATGTGTATATCTCACCCCGCATTTTGGGGCATCATTTCAGGATAGGTTGAGCCAGGAGGAGTGGCGCATGAGGTGCATATGGAAGGCATCGCATGTTAGAGGATTCAGTTGGAGACATTTAGCATAGGATGTTATGTTTTGAATTGAGGTCATGAACTTGTGCATGTTGAAAATGCCATGCATTTGTTATGTATAACTCTACTTTGATGTATATGTATATTCTATGTGAGCATGAGATTTGTCCATAGCCACCTATGATGCAATGGAAGCATGTAAATGTAAATTGAAGGGCTTTAGGCCTAATTTATGAGTTGATTATATGTATGGTCAATAAAAGCATGAAATGGAACTTTGGTGATTGAAACATAATGAATATTGTACATGTAAATGGACTGTGATGGGTTGTAAGTGCCCCAAGGCGTTGTTGGTCCTTGTGTGTGCCACCCATGAGATTTTATATGCCTATATGTGTTTAGGTGGTATTAGCAAGATTGGGGATTTTTGTAAAAACAAAGGGAACTCTGGCCAATTTTTGGGAAAATTAGCATATCTTTAGTGAACTTTGGGAGAACGTATCTCCCTCCACTATGGTCCAATAGGATTGGGCCTTACACCATTTTGAAGGTGGAGTTACCCTCTATGTCGTATCAAAATTTGGGGTTAATCGGAGTTAGAAATGGGGCGGTAGAAGGTCGGGAACTCAGCCCCTGGAGTGGCCCTGCACAAGTGCAGGAAGTTGATTGAGGGGGCTTAAGCGCCCAAATTGGGGCTTAAGCGCCCGCCCTGATGCACCTGTGAGGGGGGGAAACCCTCTGCCGTTGGGGGCTTAAGCGCCCTGGAGCGCGCTTAAGCGCCCTTGGTGGCCTAAAAACCGCATTTTCTTCTGCCTGTGGGCGCTTAAGCGCCCTGGAGCGCACTTAAGCGCCTTGCCGTGCGAAAAAAAAATGATTTAGTAAAATTGGCATAACTTGAGCTACAGAGCTCCAAATTGAGCGCGGTTTGAAACCACGCATAGCTAACGAAGAGAGCTATAACATAGTAAGAGACAAGAGTCAAAAGAGAAGTTATAAAGGAATTGGGTAATAAGAAAATAGTGAATACACTAGTATTGAATCTGAACAAAATAAGTATTCAGCCTTGTTGGTTTATGGGAGCCACTTGGCATCTTTAAATGTAAGTTGTTTGGTATTAAGCTGTGTATTTAATAATTCCACAATAAGTTTTGAGTTATGATCACAGTTCTTTTAAATGTTGTAAAAGATGTTAAAAAGAAAAAAGTTTACTCGTATTTTATAAACGAAACGCTGTGATTGTAACTGCGCTTAATATCATATTTGGTGATAACACACCAGTTAACAACAGGGTGTTACATTTTACGTCTTAAGGCTTCCAAAAAAGCCATAAGCCCTTAATCACATGATTCTGACTTAGTTCATTAATTACAGAAGTCCAACTTCCTTAATCTAGGGTCCACAAACCCCCAATAACCTACTGTACACACAGCACAGCTACTGTTCTTCGAAATCCCAGAATATCCGGATATTACTCGGGGGAATATCCGGATATGCAATATCCAGATATGCAATATCCGGATATGCAATATCCGAATATCACACTGACCATATCCGGATATTCAATATCCGGATATCCAAATCCCCATATCCGGATATCAATATCCGGATACCATATCCGGATATCAATATTCGCATATCTGTTTGACAAATATCCGGATATTTCACGACAGAATGCAATTCTGCATTTTCGTGAATATCCATTCTAAAGGATCCAACTTTAACCGATTATAGACACTTAAACATGCATTTCTAGGTGTGTTTAACCTTACCCACCCTTACAAAAGCTCTTAAAAAAGGTTGGTATCACTTACAAAAGCTCAAAACAGAGCAAGGTGTGCTCTTTGAGCTCACCAATGAACCCTCACAGTTCAGCCAACCAAAGAGCACGAAAATGGCATACAAAGATGAGTTCTTTGCACCAAAAAATGACTCTTTGAAGCTCCAAGGTCACCACCAAATGCTCTCACCCAAACCACCTCTAAAACAGCAACATGAACCCACCAAGACAGCCCACTCAACCCAGAAATATACTTCTTTCACACTCACAAGTCCAAAGCCCACTCATACCAAGAGATTTAGTGAAAAGCTATGGAGAAAAGTGATCAAAATGGTGATTTCCCAAGCAAGGAAGGGGTGGTAGCATGGGAGGCTCAAGCTGCAGCAAAAGTCACGTAGGAAAATAAGGGTTCTAGGTTTTGTGCCCTTAGTGTGAGTATATATAGGCCACATGGCCACTTAACGCGCAGTATTAGCATTAATAGCTACGCAAAAGATCTTAATCCCAAACTTTGGAATCTTAACCTACTCATTTTTCTAAGATTTTTCATATTTTTATTTTATTTTTCGGAGCACCTTTCCGGTACGCGCATTTCCATAGCCAGTATCAGTTCTAGCATCAGATCTCATTATTCTGACTTGAAACTCGTTTTACAAGTCCTACATATTATTCTAGTAATTATCATGCACTTATTATAATTTTCTGGGATACTTCACCGGTACGCATTTATACCGGGTAGCAGAACCGGTATCTGTGTTTTTCACCCGAAAAATGACTTTCAGCATTATTACCCAATTACTATAATTATTAGAGTCTCATAATAATTATAAGGGTCAATTATGAAATTATTTCCTAATTATCACAATTAAATCATTAATTACCTTAATTAGCTGTGCGGGTTCTTACAGGTCATGTTCCTTAACTATAACCTATTGTACCGCGGGGGTACATAAGATGTGTCCCGTGGAGGGTGAAGTATGTTGGTATAAGGGGTGCTCATAGTGGTAATGGTAGAGACCAAACCACTATGAGGCTTCCCATGGTGTGCATAAAGAGGGGAGTGTGTGTATGGCAAAGATGACTCTACGTCTCTACCAATGGGCAGAGTAATAGTGTAACACCCCGTGTATACCCGATTTGTTAACATGTCATCGTATTAAGCCACACTTAATTAAAATGCAGAATAACTTTTTACTTTCATTCAATTGTGACGTCATTATACTAAGCCAAGTTGATTACTTAATCATTTTCATAAAAACATTGCCTGTATGTAAATCGCAAAGACAACTAACTAAAATACCTCAATATATAAAGTAAAAGTGTGAGTATCTAAGTCATGGAACTACAACACGTAGCCCGGATAATATCCTGATACATTATTACAACTCAAGTCCAAACTAAGACATAGTCAAGTCAACGTGGCTTGGACAGTCCCCATGCTCACCAAATAGACAAGATAGCCAACAGAGTCTCAACAAAGTAATCCATAAAGTGAAGCTAAAAGCATAACACAATAAACATGATCCAGCATCCAAGCATATAATCATAACAACAATCATCTAACTCAGCTCCTGCCTCCTACCGCTAGAGGTATCAACCCCAGCATTACTTGAACCTGAAATAGTGCCCCAAACGTGGGGTGAGATCTCTATGTAGAAATCTCAGTAAGACAAGGGGTCCTCAAGGATCTTCCACCCCAAGCTCACTTACATGTGCAATATAAGTTCTAAAACAATTTAACAATATAAGTTCCAAAATAGTGCAACGCAGTAGATAATCATGTTATGTGTGTCAATACTATTCTACTGATTAGAGAAATGCAGGAATACGTCTATTGCCCACACGTAGTGCAAGACGCCACTTGCACCCACCCACGGACTCACCATCTTGTATGACGCCACATACTCAGGCTTATCGTCTAAGTGGAAACAAAACATACATATTATAAGCCATTGAACATATCAGCTCAAAAGCATTTCAAGTATAAAAGCATGTAATACAGCATGCATATAAACCATCCCCCCATGGGACATGGTGGAACCAACAATGGCTAAACCGAGGACACGAAAGCTTACCTTGCAAGCTAACTATCCAATGCCAAGAGTCCACACTAGCTCAATATCCACTCACAACACAATCACAATCTGTTTGTTCGAATAATTATATCAATATTCAAGCACAACAAGCATGTGATATAAAGACAACACCTTCCCTTTACCTTTTACATCTTTAGGCTTCTCACAAAGCCTTAAGCCCCTAAACACTTAGGTTTTGACTTAGATTAATTAATACAGAAGTCTCCCTTCACCAATCTAGGGTCCACAAACCCATAACTCAGTTCTGTATGAACAATACCTATAATGTCCTCGAAAACCCAGTATATCCGGATATCTATCGGGGAAATATCCGGATATCCATATGCGGATATCCACAGACCCCATATCCGGATATCCATATCCGGATATTTCGCGACAGAATGCAGTTCTGCATTTCGCGAGATATCCTTCCCAAAGTTGATTCTTTTACCGATTACAGAGGCTTAAACATGCATTTCTAGGTGTGTTTGACCTTACCCAACCTTAGGTTATGGTCTTAAGTTCATTACATACATCAAGGCTCCATTTTTAACTAAGAAAACTCAAGAATAAGGGTGATGATCATACCACAAGCCTATGTAGCACCGATACCGACATGAGACACGTGACACGATACGAAACAACACTCCGACACGTTAATTCTAAAAAATATTAGATTTCGACACGTTATGACACGTTTTGATATTAAATAATATTTTAATTTATATAGTGTATATTATATTTAATATTCAGTAATTTAACAAAAAAATGAATCTAAACTTATAATATTCATAAATTTTGCAAAAAAAATATAAGATATCTCAAATATTTGTATTAAACTCAATAAAATAGTAATCGTAATATAACGAATCTAATAGTTAGAACTAAAAACTAAACGCAATGCAACCTTTAATTTTTTTTTTGAATTTCTATAATGTGTATTGGAGTGTCGGGGAGTGTCGGAGTGTCCGAGAGTGTCGGGAAGTGTCGGACACGACACGTCAGGATTTTTGAAGTGTCGGTGCTTCATAGCCGCAATCTCAAAACAGAGCAAGAATGTGCTCTTGGAGCTCTCACTTCATCTCCTAAGTTCTGACTTTCAAGACAAACGAAAATGGCACACCAAAGGTTGATTCTCGCCAAAGATGGCTCTTTGAAGCTCAAAGTGCCAACACAAGAGCTCCCACCACTCTACCAGAAAGTCCAGCACCCAAAAGTCAAACAAAACAGACCCCAACTCAGAAACAAAGCCTTCCACACACTCCAAAGGTATCCCTCACTCACACAAGGTGTTTAGGAGAAGATTTCATGAAGGAAGAAAGCCCCCAAGGCTCACTCAAGGAGAGGAAGAAGCAATGGAATGGTGTTTTCTGGTCAGCCACCCTAACAAGTCACGTAGTACCAATGTATGGCCTAGGGTTTATTACCAAATGTTGTATATATAGCCACTTAAGTTTTAGTCACATTGCATTAGCGCTAGTTGCTATGCTTAGCAATTTAATCCCAAACTTAGGATTCTGAACCTACTCATTTTTCTAAGATTTATCATATTTTTATTTTTTTTTGCAGCACCTTTCTGGTACGCGCTTTTCCATAGCAAATATCAATTCTTGCACCAATTTTCATTATTTTAACCTGAAACTTCTTTTACAAGTCCTATATAATATTATAGGAATATTCAAGAACTTATTATAATTTTCCGGGATACTTCACCGGTACGCATTTATACTGAGTAGCAGAACCGGTATCTATACTTTTCGTCAGAAAAGTGGCTTTTAGCATTATTACTCACTTACTATAATTATTAAAGCCTCCTAATAATTATTAGGGTCAATTATGGAATTATTTCCTAATTCTCATATTTAACTAACTAATTTCCTTAATTAACGGTGCGGGTTCTTACATTCATCCTGTGTATACCCGGTTTGTTAAGATGTCATCGTATTAAGCCACGCTTAATTAAAATGCGGAATAACTTTTTACTTTAATTCAATTATGACGTCATTATACTTAGCCAAGTTGATTACTTAATCATTTTCATAAAAACATCACCTGTATGTAAATTGCAAAGATAACTAACTGAAATACCTCAATATATAAAGTAAAAGTGCGAGTATCTAAGTCACGGAACTACAACACGTAGCCCGGACAATATCCTGATACATTATTACAACTCATCTCCAAACTAAGACATAGTCAAGTCAACGTGGCATGGACAATTTCCATGCTCACCAAATAGACAACATAGCCAACAGAGTCTCAACAAAGTAATCCATAAAGTGAAGCTAAAAGCATAACACAATAAACATGATCCAGCATCCAAGCATATAATCTTAACAGCAATCATCTAACTCAGCTCTGTCCTCTTGCTGCTAGAGGTATCAACCCTAGCATTACCTGAACCTGAAATGGTGCCCCAAACGTGGGGTGAGATCTCTAAACAGAAATATGAGTAAGACAAGTGGTCCTCAAGGATCTTCCACCCCAAGCTCACTTACATGTACAATATAAGTTCTAAAATATTTTAACAATGTAAGTTCCAAAATAGTGCAATACAACAGATAATTATGTGATGTGTGTCAATACTATTCTACTGATCAAAGAAATGTAGGAATACGTCTATTGCCCACACAGAGTTCAAGAAGCCACTTGCACCACTCACGGCCTCACCATCTTGTATGACGCCACATACTCAGGCTTATCGTCTAAGTGGAAACAACACATACATATTATAAGCCATTGCACATATGAGCTCAAAAGCACTTCAAGTATAAAAGCATGTAACACAACATGCATATAAACCATCCCCCCATGGGACATGGTGGAACCAACAATGGCTAAACAGAGGACACGAAGGCTTACCTTGCAAGCTAACCATCCAATGCCAAGAGTCCAAACTAGCTCAATGTCCACACACAACACAATCACAATCTGTTTGGACTAATAATCATATCAATATTCAAGCACAACAAGCATGTGATATAAAGACAACGCCTTCCCTTTAAGTTTTACGTCTTTAGGCTTCTCACAAAGCCTTAAGCCTCTAAACACTTAGGTTTTGACTTAGATTAATTAATACAGAAGTCTCACTTCATCAATCTAGGGTCCACAAACCCATAACTCAGTTCTGTATGAATAGTACCTATACTGTGCTCGAAAACCCAGAATGTAACGCCCTCCCTTGTATGCATCCAATAGAGTCGTTTGCTAAGCGGGATTAGAGTCGTTAACGTCACATGAGCTAACAAAGATTTTCATAGCAATATAAATTCAAATCCGAAAAGCGTTTCTACAATTCTTATCCCTTGTGTTTGGACGATAAAAAATATTTCAAGTGATTTAGAAGGAGCACGTTGAGGGCTTCGCGTGCATATAAAATAATAGTAAATCGGAGTTCGTTTGCTCATAAAAACGCCACCCGTAAGGTGCACTGTGAAAATTTCAGCACATAAGCCTTTCAAAAATTCCTTTCACAAAGGTTTTCCAAAATAGCCGCTGTTCATAAAAGTTTAAGATAAACTAGAGATGATAGAGTCTACAGTCATCCAAGAGTACCAAAACATTAAACATTACAGTCATCCAATCAAACAAACAGCAACAGTACAAGTCCATTCATCAGCAAGCAACAGCAAACATCACGTCTTCATGTGCTTTTACGTCCTCCTGCCATTTAGGAAAATAGCAGCCCCGAAGGGGTGAGAATAATCCCAGTAGTGTGGCAACAAAACCAATAATATAACAGTATTAACTAGGCACCAAATCATAAACAGTCACTTCAACATATCCTTGTTCCTTTTCCTTTTTCCTTTTCATCATATTCATATATATTGCGCATATAACGCCTTTCCTTTTCATCATATTCATATATTGCGTATGTAACGCCTTTCCTTTGCGCTTTTAGCACCGTCGTGCGCGCACTTCACAGTGGAATCAAATATACCTTGGCACCTGAGCTCCATGTGGATTCCAACTGTGGGCCTATGCGGACTGATGCCAAGTGTCCCATACCCCGGTACCTTGGGGATGCCTATATGATGCTTGCTCAAACACATGGTCCTGTACATAACTATTCTAAAACAAGGCCTATATGATCTTGATACATGCATGTCATGCTATGCTTTCACACACAAAGCGTAAAAATGCGGTATGATGTAAGGTGCATGCTTATATACCTTTCATATAGCCATCACGGCACATATACTTTTCATATGCGTTATGCTGCCACATAACGTCTTTACCTCATAATCATATAGCCATCACGACACATTTTTGGCAGTTTCCTTTCATCATAATGGAACATAATACTTTTACGGAATATGGAGCATCATGTCACAATTTTATACCAGTAGTCAATAGTCACATTAGGTAATATCGCCTGACACTTACCTTGTGTGCCTTAAACAATACCAAACAGCGGCGAAGTATCTCACTTCTTAGGCGCACCTAAATCAATTACAACCAATCATTTACAGCGGCGATATACAGCAGAAACAGTGAGCATACAGCAGCGTTTTACAGTGGAAAACAGTGAGCATACAGCAGTGTTTTACAGCAGAAAAACAATGAGCATACAGCAGCGTTTTACAGCAGAAAACAGTGACGTTTGTGCTTAAAACAGTGAGCAGAAAACAATGAGTTGTTCTTTATAACAGTGAGCAGAAATCATTGACGTTTTCCTTAAAAACAGTGGACAGAAACAGTGACGTTTTACTTAAAAACAGTGGACAGAAACAGTGACGTTTTACAGCAGAAAAACAGTAGCACCTTACAGCAGAAACAGTGACCATTTTAAAACAGAAACAGTGGCACTTTGGACCTCAAAACAGTGGCAGAACAGTGGCATTAGACAGTGGCATTTGAACATCAAAACAGTGGCATAAGTAGTGTTATTTGTGCATCAAAACAGTGGCATGAATGGTTGCATTTGAACATGAAACAGTGACATAGGTAGAGGTATTTGCACATCAAAACAGTGGCATAAAGAGGAATTTTTGAACATTAAGATAGTGGCATAAATGGTGATTAAAACAGTGGCATAAATCATCATTAAAACAGTGAGCGTACATAGTGGGGTTTGAACATCAATAGGGTGGTTATTTTATGCAGAAACAGTGGCTCCTTAAGTACTAAAACAGTGAGTATTTTTGGTGCAAAACAGTGACATGTATGGTATTAAAACAGTGAGCATTTTATGCAGAAACAGTGGCATGTGATGCACTAAAACAGTGAGCATTTTATACAAAACAGTGGCATCAAAATGGTGAGCTTGTCCAACCGAAACAGTGGCATATGCATTCTCAAAACAGTGGCACTTTAATACAATACAGTGACATCATGATGGTGCTATTGTAAAACTGAAACAGTGGCCTATTCATCCTTAAACAGTGGCACATTCATAGTGAAACTGTGGAATATATATCCTCAAAACAGTGGCATATTCATTCCAAAACAGTGGCACATATTCCTCATGCACATAAAAACAGTGGCATGAACTTAAACATAACCATGAGACTTTCATTCTATAACTCAAGCATACAAGTCATCATAAAATAGCTCCATCCTTATACTTTAACCATACTCATTCAAGAATCCAAAACAACACATATTCAAGGAGACATTCAAGAACACACATTATTACACACCATGAAAGAGGTCTAAGTTCAAGGCTTACCTCTTGTAGCACACACTTCTTGCTCACACACCACACCTTTCTAGTTTACTACACACAAGTCCACACTTCCTAGAGATGATCTATGCGCAAAATGGTGAGGAGGACACCTTTGGACAGCTTCCAAGGTTGAGGAACAAAGCTGGACAGAGAGGGAAAGAGAGGATAAAAATTGCACTTGCTTGGTGTTCTTGAGCCACGGCTGTGTGAGTGTGAGGGAAGGTGAGTTAGCTTAGTCTTTCTTTCTCCAAGAGAGCTTGTATGTTCGGCTAGAGAATGAGGGAAGAGAGGAGAGTTGGCTGCACTTGTGCAAAGTGAGGAAGGCCTCTTGTTGTGCGCATAACTTAAAGGAAGAGTGAGGAAAGGTTGCAATGATGAAGCATCATGAAAATTCTGGTTGCTTGTAGAAGTGGGGCTGCACACAAGGTTTGAACAAGCAAGGAGCTTGCTTCTTGCACACTCTAGGCACATGCAAGGAGGTGAAAGAGGGAGGTTCAGATCTGAATGTTGTCCCACCTAAGTCAGAATTTTAAACATAAACAACCAAACCATGCGCACAAGGTGAGGTGGGAGGGAGTTGGCAGATTTTTCCTCCACACAAGGCACATGTAATCTGCCCAAAATCCTTCTTTTTATGCATGTGTAAGCAAGGACAGTTTTGGTTCATGATGGACTGCCAAAAGCATGCAAAAATCTGCACATTTCAGCCTCATGATGGAAGGTGTAAGGTGGTTCTCCAAGTCAACACTCAAAGGCAGATTTGGTGTCATAAAAATCTGCTCCATGACACCTCCATGTGCGCCTAAAATGAAGAAGGATGCAGCCCAAAGTAGTGCTAAGGAGTACATGTGTCTTTCATGCAATGAAGTTGAATTCAAATGGTGCACATGCAAGGTGGTGAGGTGGCGGTTTAGCAAGGGAAAAATTGGCAGATTTACCAAGTCCCATTTACTCTCTTATGCGCATGAAATGAGTGAGAGAATACATCAAGTCAAGTGAAGGTTCCTTGGTACACAAACAACCTTGTTGGACAAGGCTTAGGGGAGATAAGTGTGGACACAACCTTGGGCTGAACATGATTGATCCAAAAGCCTCCTTGGGCCAATGGCCACACACACAAAGAACCCAAACACACAAGTCCAATAGTGACAAGTCCACACACACTAGCCCACTTCCAAAGTCCAATAAACACTAAAGCCTTCTAACACACACTCAAATTACTCATATGATTTTAATAAATTTCACATGCCAACATATGTATTCTCCTATGATTTAATTTAAATACTTACCTTAGTCTCATCCAAAGATAAAGATCAAACAATTCGCAAGTTACCACTCTTAAGCCAAAAAAATCCGAATTCTACACATGTATCTATATCATCATACGCTTATGTATTTTACTAATTATGTGGGATGTTACACTCTCCCCACCAAATGGGAATTTTGTCCGCAAAATAAACTTACTTAAGAGCTAAACAGTTCTGGATAGCGTTTCCGAATGTCGTCCTCGCGCTCCCAAGTGGCTTCAGCTGCCGACCTGTTGTTCCATAATACTTTCACCAAAGGAATTTCTTTAGAACGGAATCACTTGATGGATCTTTCCAAAATTTGGAACGGTTGCACTTGATACGTCAGATTTTCCTTTAGTTCCACTTCTTCCGGCAGTAACACGTGAGATGGATCAGAGAGATACCTCCGTAGCTGCGACACATGAAATACATTGTGAATCCCTGACAAATTGGGTGGTAAAGCCAACCGGTATGCAGACTCTCCAATCCGGTCCATAATCAGATACGGCCCTAAGTACCGTGGACTTAACTTCTTTACTCCCATTCTCCTTCCGAGTCCCGATGTAGGTGTGATTCTCAAAAATACATGGTCTCCGACTTCGAAAGATAGAGGCTTATGACGCTTGTCGTAATAACTCTTCTGTCTGGCCTGAGCCCGCTGCATATTTTCCCGAATCTTCTTTACCTGTTCGGATGTTTCTTGAATTAGATCAGGTCCTAACATACTTCGCTCACCCACTTCAGTCCAACATAAAGGGGATCTGCATTTTCTCCCATACAAAGCTTCATACGGTGCCATCTGAATACTGGAATGGTAACTGTTGTTGTAAGCAAACTCAATCAACGAAAGATAATTATCCCAGCTGCCTCCTAACTCCAAAACACATGCTCGTAACATGTCCTCTAATGCTTGAATGGTGCGTTCCGTCTGTCCATCGGTCTGCGGATGATAAGCAGTACTCAACCTCAAAAGGGTCCCTAATGCTCTTTGAAAAGATTCCCAAAACTTAGATGTAAACTTGGGATCACGATCACTGACAATACTCGTAGGAACTCCGTGCAGTTTCACAATCTCCTGCAGGTAAATTCTGGCAAGTCTCTCTGTATTATATGTGGTCCTAACACGAAAGAAATGAGCTGACTTCGTTAAACGATCAATAATCACCCAGATAGCATCATATCCTTCTCGCGTCCGAGGAAGTCCAACTACAAAATCCATCGCAATGCTGTCCCACTTCCATTCGGGAATCTCCAAAGGTTGAAGGAGTCCCGAGGGTTTCTGATGTTCGTACTTCACCTTCTGACAAGTTAAGCATCGAGATACATACTCAGCAACATCACGCTTCATACCCGGCCACCAAAACGAGGTCTTCAAATCACGGTACATCTTTGTGGATCCAGGGTGAACTGCATACTTACCCTTATGAGCTTCCTGCAAAACTTCTTGCTTCAACTCTTCATTCGGTACTACTAACCGACCTTGGAATCTCCAAATATCATTCTCATCCTTTACAACATCTTGGTTGCCAACCAAATCGCGGACTAACTCTTCATCTTTCTGAGCCTCCTTAATTCTACTGATCAATTTATTCTCTACCTTTATATTTCCCAATCTTATGCTATGCCCTCTCTCGTCTACAGATAAGTTCAAATCTCGAAAGGCCTCCAACAATTTCAGCTCTTCCATCATCAGAGTTGCAGTGTGCAGTGTCTTCCTACTCAGGGCGTCAGCTACCACGTTTGCCTTTCCTGGGTGGTATTTAAGTTCAAAATCATAATCCTTCAGAAATTCCATCCACCGTCGTTGCCGCATATTCAGCTCCTTCTGATCGAACAAGTACTTCAGACTCTTGTGATCGCTGAACACGTCAAACTGCGAACCATACAAGTGGTGCCTCCAGATTTTAAGTGCGAACACTATAGCTGCTAACTCCAAATCGTGCGTAGGATAATTTTCTTCGTGAGGCTTTAGTTGTCGAGATGCGTAAGCTACCGCCATACGATCCTGCATCAACACACATCCAAGTCCTTTCAGCGACGCATCACAGTATACTTCGAACTTTCGGGTAGGATCCGGAATCGTGAGTACGGGAGCACTTGTTAATCTGCTCTTTAGTTCCATGAAACATTCTTCACAAGCTTCAGTCCACTCAAAAGGCTTGTCCTTCCGAGTGAGACGGGTAAGGGGTTGCACTATCTGAGAGAAATTCTGGATAAACCTTCGATAATATCCAGCAAGACCTAAGAAACTTCTTACTTCAGTGACAGTCTTGGGTCGTTCCCAATTCATGACAGCTTCGACTTTGCTGGGGTCCACCGCGATACCTTCTGATGAAATGACATGGCCCAGAAACTGGACCTCCTTAAGCCAAAACTCGCACTTCGACCACTTTGCGTACAACTGCTTCTCTTTCAAGATTTGCAGGACGATCCTCAGATGTTCCGCGTGCAGCTCTTCATTAGCTGAGTAAATCAGGATGTCGTCGATAAACACAATAACAAACTGATCAAGAAAGGGGCGGAAGATGCGGTTCATGTAGTCCATGAATACCGCTGGAGCATTTGTAAGTCCGAATGGGATCACCTGATATTCGTAGTGCCCATAACGAGTCCTAAAAGCGGTTTTCGGAATATCCTCCTGTTTGACCCGGATTTGATGGTATCCCGATCGTAAATCTATCTTGGAAAAGACTCTGGCTCCTCTCAGCTGGTCCATCAAGTCGTCGATCCTCGGTAGTGGATACTTATTCTTCACCGTAACTTTGTTCAGCTATCGGTAATCTACACACAGACGTAAACTTCCATCCTTCTTCTTAATCAAGATGGCTGGAGCACCCCATGGAGAGGTACTCGGTCTGATGAATTCCTTTGCCAAAAGTTCTTCTATCTGCTTCTTCAACTCGCGAAGTTCCAAAGGCGCCATGCGATACGGAGCAATGGAGATTGGTCCAACTCCAGGAACAAGTTCGATAGAAAATTCTATTTCCCTATGAGGAGGCAATCGAGGTATTTCATCCGGGAATACCTCCTCGAATTCTCTAACTACAGGTACATTCTGAATTTGATTGTCAACCGAGGTCTCAGCCTCGATCGACAAAAGATACCCTGCTGCTCCCTTGCGGAGCTCTTTTCTAACTTGCAATAACGAAATGAGAGAGGAAGGTTTAAAATTACCATCTTTCGCATCCAGTGCGAACACCCGTGCTTGCGTAGGCTGTTGATCAGCGTTCTGAGGGCATTTGTAAGCAAAATGTCCTTGCTGGCCACATCTGAAACATGCATTGTTGCTCTTGCGACAAACTCCAAAGTGATTCTTTCCACACGTAGCACAAACAGTCGCACCCTGCCGTCCAGTTGACGATTGACCAACAGTATTGCTTCTCTTAAAATTTCCAGGCCGCGCCTGCAACTGCGAACCTCTGCCTCGACCCCTACCAGGTGTCGTCCTGAAGAACCTGCCTGAGTGATAGCAGTTCCGTGTGCTTCATTCTTCTCATTGCTTTAGGAAAATACTTATCCAAAAATACTTGTCTGAATACGGCCCATGTTAGTTCAACGTCCTGAGCTCTCAGCAGAGCCCTCGCACCAGTCCCCATGTTAAAGCTTCTCCCATCAGCTGGTACGATGCGTAATCAGTCTTCTGCGCTTCCGGGCATGCCATGCGTTCGAAAATATGCTCGATCATCTGCAGCCACTTCGCTGCAGCCTCAGGGTTGTCTTCACCCTCAAATGTAGGTGGTTGGAAGTTGCGGAAGTCTTTCAACCTCCGACGGGCAATTTCTTCTGCATTGACATGCAGTGGGGGTGGGTTCTGATTCTGTTGCCTATGGTCGCGCCATTCTAGGCTCATATTCTGAATAAACGTTGCCAGTCCCCCAATGGTAGTGATAAGATCCCCGTCCGCATTGCCAGACCTTCCCCGAGTTGAACCGCGACCACCTGCCATGATTCTGCACTCACAATATCATGAAATGAGTTGATCAGGCTCACCGCAAGTTATTCATGGCAGCAGTCCCAAGTAGGTACTCGGGTTCAATTCGGACAAGTTGACTATGCATCCGTGTCTTATCACAGAACGGTCTAAACAGTCTAACTACCCTAGTCTCAAACACTTAAACTATAGCACATTTAGACAGTCAATCAGCAGATAAACACAATCAACAATCAATTCAATCAATCACAAGCAAATCCATGGACCAACCTGGCTCTGATACCAATTAGTGTAACGCCCTCCCTTGTATGCATCCAAGAGAGTCGTTTGCTAAGCGGAATTAGAGTCGTTAACGTCACATGAGCTAACAAAGATTCTCATATATAGATTCAAATCCGAAAAACGTTTCTACAGTTCTTATTACTTCTGTTTGGACGATAAAAAATATTTCAAGTGATTTAGAAAGAGCACGTTGAGGGCTTCGCGTGCATATAAAATAATAGTAAATCGGAGTTCGTTTGCTCATAAAGACACCACCCGTAAGGTGCACTGTAAAAATTTCAGCACATAAGTCTTTCAAAAATTCTTTTCACAAACGTTTTCCAAAATAGCCGCTGTTCATAAAAGTTCAAGATAAAATAGAGATGATAGAGTCTACAGTCATCCAAGAGTACCAAAATATTAATCATTACAGTCATCCAATCAATCAAAACAGCAACAGTGATAATCCATGCATCAGCAAGCAACAGCAAAACATCACTCCTTCAAATGCTTTTACGTCCTCCTGCCATTTTGGAAAAATAGCAGCCCCGAAGGGGTGAGAATAATCCCAGTAGTGTGGCAACAAAACCAGTAATATAACAGTATTAACTAGGCACAAAAATCATAAACAGTCACTTCAACATATCCTTGTTCCTTTTCCTTTTTCTTTTTCATCATATTCATATATATAGCGCATATAACGCCTTTCCTTTTCATCATATTCATATATTGCGTATATAACGCCTTTCCTTTGCGCTTTTAGCACCGTCGTGCGCGCACTTCACAGTGGAATCAAATATCCCTTGGCACCTGAGCTCCATGTGGATTCCAACTGTGGGCCTATGCGGACTGATGCCAAGTGTCCCATACCCCGGTACCTTGGGGATGCCTATATGATGCTTGCTCAAACACATGGTCCTGTACATAACTATTCTAAAACAAGGCCTATATGATCTTGATACATGCATGTCATGCTATGCTTTCACACACAAAGCGTAAAAATGCGGTATGATGTAAGATGCATGCTTATATACCTTTTATATAGCCATCACGGCACATATACTTTTCATATGCGTTATGCTGCCCCATAACGTCTTTACCTCATAATCATATAGCCATCACGGCACATTTTTGGCAGTTTCCTTTCATCATAAGGAACATAATACTTTTACGGAATATGGAGCATCATGTCACAATTTTATACCAGTAGTCAATAGTCACATTAGGTAATATCGCCTGACACTTACCTTGCGTGCCTTAAACAATACCAAACAGCAGCGAAGTATCTCACTTCTTAAGCGCACCTAAATCAATTACAACCAATCATTTATAGCGGCGATTTACAGCAGAAACAGTGAGCATACAACAGTGTTTTACAGTGGAAAACAGTGAGCATACAGCAGTGTTTTACAGCAGAAAAACAGTGAGCATACAGCAGCGTTTTACAGCAGAAAACAATGAGCATACAGCAGCGTTTCACAGTGACGTTTGTTCTTAAGAACAGTGAGCAGAAACAGTGACTTTTTCCTTGAAAACAGTGGGCAGAAACAGTGACGTTTTACTTAAAAACAGTGGACAGAAACAGTGACGTTTTACTTAAAAACAGTGGACAGAAACAGTGACGTTTTACTTAAAAACAGTGGACAGAAACAGTGACGTTTTACAGCAGAAAAACAGTAACACCTTACAGCAGAACAGTGAACGTTTTAAAACAGAAACAGTGACATCTTGGACCTCAAAACAGTGGCAGAACAGTGGCATTAGACAGTGGCATTTGAACATCAAAACAGTGGCATAAGTAGTGTTATTTGTGCATCAAAACAGTGGCATGAATGGTTGCATTTGAACATGAAACAGTGACATAGGTAGAGGTATTTGCACATCAAAACAGTGGCATAAAGAGGGATTTTTGAACATTAAGACAGTGGCATAAATAGTGGTGTTTGAACATCAATATGGTGGTTATTTTATGCAGAAACAGTGGCTCATTAAGTACTAAAACAGTGAGTATTTTTGGTGCAAAACATTGACATGTGTGGCATTAAAACAGTGAGCATTTTATGCAGAAACAGTGGCACAAAATGGTGATCTTGTCCAACCGAAACAGTGGCATATGCATCCTCAAAACAGTGGCACTTTTATACAAAACAATGGCATCAAGATGGTGCTTTTGTCAAACCGAAACAGTGACATTCTTAGCTTCAAAACAGTGGCACATTCATACTTAAACAGTGGCATATTTCTTCTCAAAACAGTGGCATATTCATACATAAACAGTGGCATAAACTTAAGCATAACCATGAGACTTTCATGCATACAAATCCTCATAAAATAGCTCCATCCTTATTCCTTTACCATACTCATTCAAGAATCCAAAACAACACATATTCAAGGAGACATTCAAGAACACACATTATAACACACCATGAAAGAGGTCTAAGTTCAAGGCTTACCTCTTGTAGCACACACTTCTTGCTCACACACCACACCTTTCTAGTTCTACCAACAAGTCCACACTTCCTAGGAGATGATCTATGCGCATAAATGGTGAGGAGGACACCTTTGGACAGCTTCCAAGTGAGGAACAAAGCTGGACAGACTTCTAATGGTGAGGAATAGGCTGAACAGTGAGGGGGAAAAAGAAGAAGAAAGGCTTGCACTTGCTTGGTGTTCTTGAGCCACGGCTGTGTGAGTGTGAGGGAAGGTGAGTTAGCTTAGTCTTTCTTTCTCCAAGAGAGCTTGTATGTTCGGCTAGAGAATGAGGGAAGAGAGGAGAGTTGGCTGCACTTGTGCAAAGTGAGGAAGGCCTCTTGTTGTGCGCATAACTTAAAGGAAGAGTGAGGAAAGGTTGCAATGATGAAGCATCATGAAAATTCTGGTTGCTTGTAGAAGTGGGGCTGCACACAAGGTTTGAACAAGCAAGGAGCTTGCTTCTTGCACACTCTAGGCACATGCAAGGAGGTGAAAGAGGGAGGTTCAGATCTGAATGTTGTCCCACCTAAGTCAGAATTTTAAACATAAACAACCAAACCATGCGCACAAGGTGAGGTGGGAGGGAGTTGGCAGATTTTTCCTCCACACAAGGCACATGTAATCTGCCCAAAATCCTTCTTTTTATGCATGTGTAAGCAAGGACAGTTTTGGTTCATGATGGACTGCCAAAAGCATGCAAAAATCTGCACATTTCAGCCTCATGATGGAAGGTGTAAGGTGGTTCTCCAAGTCAACACTCAAAGGCAGATTTGGTGTCATAAAAATCTGCTCCATGACACCTCCATGTGCGCCTAAAATGAAGAAGGATGCAGCCCAAAGTAGTGCTAAGGAGTACATGTGTCTTTCATGCAATGAAGTTGAATTCAAATGGTGCACATGCAAGGTGGTGAGGTGGCGGTTTAGCAAGGGAAAAATTGGCAGATTTACCAAGTCCCATTTACTCTCTTATGCGCATGAAATGAGTGAGAGAATACATCAAGTCAAGTGAAGGTTCCTTGGTACACAAACAACCTTGTTGGACAAGGCTTAGGGGAGATAAGTGTGGACACAACCTTGGGCTGAACATGATTGATCCAAAAGCCTCCTTGGGCCAATGGCCACACACACAAAGAACCCAAACACACAAGTCCAATAGTGACAAGTCCACACACACACTAGCCCACTTCCAAAGTCCAATAAACACTAAAGCCTTCTAACACACACTCAAATTACTCATATGATTTTAATAAATTTCACATGCCAACATATGTATTCTCCTATGATTTAATTTAAATACTTACCTTAGTCTCATCCAAAGATAAAGATCAAACAATTCGCAAGTTACCACTCTTAAGCCAAAAAAATCCGAATTCTACACATGTATCTATATCATCATACGCTTATGTATTTTACTAATTATGTGGGATGTTACACTTAGCAACAAGATTTTCTATCTCAGATTTTTGGTAATGGGGGTACCTGTAAGGGCGAATGTTGGGCACCACACTCCCTGGCTTCAAATTGATAGCATGGTCGTGATCCCTCATCGGTGGTAACCCTCTCAGCTTCTGGAAGATGTCTTCGAACTCTGTCAGCAAGCCTTCTAGTCCTTCCCATGGAGTTTCACTTCTTATGCTCCCTTCCTCCTCTGACTTTAAAAAGAACCCTTGGCCGTGATCTTGCAAAGCCTTGACAACAGACTTCAACGAAGCCACAGAACGAAATAAAGATGGATCACCCCTGATAACTACCTCTCGATCCTCCTTCATGAATTTCAAGGTCAGGTCCTTGAAGTTAGCCTTGATCTCCCCGAGCTGGGTCAACCACTCTAACCCCAAAACAACATCAGTACTTCCAAGGTCAAAGATATAAAGATCTTGAACGATCTTTGTTCCTTGAAGGGAAATATTCACCTCTTTGCACACCCCCTGACAACAAATCTTGTGGCCGTCACCTACCTCCACATTATACGTATGAGTATCGGTCACCTGCAGCCCCAACACCTCAGCCACCCCTCGTTTTATGAAATTGCTAGATGCACCGCAATCGATCATCACAGTGATGTTTTTCCCCAGGATCTCCCCCCATGCTTTGAGCGTTTGGTTTGAAGCGAGCCCTAGCAAGCATTGCATCGAAAGCTGGGGAGTTGTATCACCGTCTCCCTCTGGTGAATCCTTCTCTTCCGAACCAGCCACCTCTTCCATGGTCCCCTCTCCTTCTTCGTTGTCATCCCCTTCGACTATCATCACTTGGAGGTGTTTGAACGGGCATTTATGGTTCGGATTCCACCTCCCATTACACGTGAAACACAGCCCCTTCTCTTGACGATCCCGTACCTCTACTTGTGAAAGCCGCCGATTGGTACTCGCTTGGCTATCGGACGTTTGGCCACCGCCACCGTTTCTGGTTAGCGGCGTCAGAGGCCCCCTTGTTAGTCGCGCCCCTTTGATCGTCATTTGATGCCCTAGCCGCTTGGGATCCCATGGCACTTGTGTTAAAAGAATTGGGCTGACCCGAAACCCGACCCGGTTGGCTTGCATTAAAAGAGCCTGATCCAGCCCAATTTCCACCTCTATTGGCCCAAGTTCGCTGGGCTGGCCCTCCTCTGCTCAGCCCAAACCTTCCTCCTGTCCCCCTTTCTTCCTCCCTCCACGCATCATTTCTCTTTTCTATCTTCAGAGAGAATTTTATCATCTCTGATAAAGAGATGTTTGGGCTCATCATCAACTCTTCCCTGATACTGCATCTCACTCCATTAAGCCATGCTCCTTTCAAAAGTTCTTCGTCTTCGAACCGTAGAGCTCCAATCACCTTCTCAAATTCGCATCTGAACTCCGCCACCGTTCCAACCTGTTTGAGGGTATAGAGAGCCCTGTAAGGATTGTCCAGAGCATCAGGCTGGAGGCGGCTCAAAACCTCCCGTCGGAAAAACTCCCAGCTAACGTTTGGGTTATTTACTTCCCACCATAGAAACCACTGTAACGCCTCCCCCTCCAGCGTCACCATTACTGCTGTTAACTTGTCCTCTTCGACCAATCCATTGACGTTAAAATACCGCTCCACTTTGTTTATCCACCCGTAAGCATCAACGCCACTGAACAGGGGTATCTCTAAGCGTCTAGTCATTGTTGAGACAGGATTGAACCTCCTTCCTTGGTTTGAGCCTGAGTTTTCTCCATTTGTGCCTTCATTCTCTTCGTGAAAATTGCCTCTCCTTCGTCCCGCCATTTCGTCCAGTCGACGAATAATCTCTGCAACTCCAGCATCACCAGCATCCATTCTCCTGAGCACTTCATTATTCTGAGCCTCGTTTCTGCGCAGCCTCTCTTCCATAAGATCGATTCGATTTTCCATGTTCCTCGTGACAACCATTCCACAGAGCTCCTAGATCGGAGCTCTGATACCAGTTTGATACAGACCAACACCAAATTAACTCGGTTCTGATGGAAAAAGGCAAAGCCAGATCCAATTTTATATGAGAAATGCTATTAAATGGGTCTTACAACAGGGAAATTATAAGTACCCTTGACAGTTTAAATTGCAACTACAGAGGCAAATTGGCTAACAATGCCAATTGACTTCTCTTAACAGAAATTACCAAGCAACAATGGAAATAACAATGCTGAATAAGAAAGATAATTGTGAAGCAGTTGGAGAGGCTCCACTCTCTCCCAAGGTGACAATTCTACTTTCCAAATTCTTCATGATTCCCTCCCCTCCACCACGTTTCCTTTTATCCACCTCCTCACGTGGCATAGTGCTCCCTAAGTTTGTTGCAACCGAATTGCTGAGTCACCACCCAAATGTGGGCCCTGGTCACCATTAGTTGCAGCCCAAGTCTTCCTGTGTTTGTCCCTCTTATAAACTTGAATGGGCTTGGGCTGGGTTGTATCAGTCACCTCGCGGGACCCCGCTGTGGATGGCGCCAGAGGTGATTCGCATGGAATACCAGGGGCCGGAGTCTGACGTGTGGTCGTTGGGATGCACGGTGATCGAGATGCTCACCGGAAAACCGGCGTGGGAAGGTCTCACTGTTGACACGCTGAGACGAATCGGTTACTCTACCGAGTTGCCGGAGTTTCCGACTCGATTTTCGGAACTCGGCCAGGATTTCCTTGAGAAGTGTCTGAGGAGGGAACCGTGGCGGCGGTGGAGCTGCGATGAGCTGCTGCAGCATCCATTTTTGCTGCCATGTTCTACCAATTTTAGAAATTGGTACGAAGGAGAAGGGACACGTTTGGAATATATTGATATGATGAAGGTATTGGAGGGAATAATAATAATAATAGTAACAAGCATTTACAACTTGTATTTTAAATTATTGAATTCATATTTGCATCCATTTTTTTTTTTTGAAAATCGAAAATCTCTTTAAAAATGAATAGAATCACACACAGCACATACAACCAAGCATTGAGATTTGATATTGACATGGCGTGGCCTCATGGTGGATTTGGATGCACCATCTACCCCACGCAAATATTTTTTATGCACCATCTTCCTTATACTTTATTTGAAAGATCAACTCATTTGTTAAGCATACATATTTTTTCTGCAATTCTGATTTAAACTTCAGAAAACTTAAATTATTTTTATTTACTTTTAGTAATAATTAAGCTTCTCTCTCTCTCTTTTTTTCCTCAGGTTGTTAAGCGTTTTCAAGAATTATTTGCTCAGACCAAGTATAAGGAAGCTGCAGAGCTTGCTGCAGAATCTCCACGAGGAATACTTCGTACTCCTGACACTATTGCTAAATTTCAGGTATACTTTGTGTTTCATGTATTTATTCGTTTTTTTTTTTGGCTCTTGTTAAGTTAATGCATTCAGTTTGTGGTATGCCTAATGAAATTGTGCCATATTAATATGGGAGTTTAATATGCTCTTCATGTCAAGTTATTGATTTGCCTTTGCTAATTTGCTTCAGAGTGTACCTGTGCAAGCTGGGCAAACGCCACCACTGTTGCAATACTTTGCTACTCTGTTAACGAGGGGAAAACTCAATACTTATGAGTCTTTAGAACTGTCACGCTTTCTTGTAAATCAGAACAAAAAAAATCTTTTGGAAAATTGGCTAGCAGAGGACAAACTTGAATGCAGTGAAGAGCTTGGTGACCTTGTGAAGGTCCTGACATAAATTTGAATTGTTTTTCTTTTTATTGTATGGACTTATTTATTAAGTTCATTTTTTGAGGGTTTGGGGAAGGAAAATCTGAATTGTCAATTCCTCTTGAGGGAACTCATTTTTTGTTCACTGATTTGCATTTTGTACTTCTTTCCTTTGTCTTCCTAATTATAATGACAATTGGCATATGATGCAGACTGTGGATAATGACCTTGCATTGAAAATTTATATCAAAGCTAGAGCCACACTGAAAGTTGTTGCAGCTTTTGCTGAGAGGAGGGAATTTAACAAGATTCTGATATATTCTAAGCAGGTAATAAAAACTTTTATTAGGTTTTGTAGAATCATAAAAATAGTGGTATTGTGATTCAAATATTAAATTCTTGTCTCATTTATTACTTAGTTTAATTATTTTTTTTGTTTTGTAGTAAATTTCTGATGCATTCTTCTCTTTTTCTTTGCTGAAGGTTGGATACACACCTGATTACATGTTCCTACTGCAAACAATTTTACGGGCAGACCCCCAGGTATGCGGTTATTTCTGATCAAATATTTGATTCAATTACGCCTTACCTTTGAGTTCCTTCACTTTTGTGATGCACTTGTTTTTGCTCTGAAGTCTGAGCGTAGCATAACTTGCTTAAAATAGTAGCACCTCTAGTTGCATCCAAATGGAAATGGTTTATTCATGCTTATGTTTACCTTTCAACAACATTTGTATCTTGCTAATCTACTTCGAATTGTTTATTTTTCGAGCATCCATGTTGGTTTTTTGTATAGCATTATTCAAAACCTGCTTGATTGCAGGGTGCTGTAAATTTTTCCCTGATGATGTCTCAAATGGAGGGAGGTTGCCCCGTTGACTACAATACAATAACTGATCTCTTTCTTCAGGTTTATCTGGAGTTCACTTTTTTTTTGTTTTATTGATATTTGGCTCATTCTGCTCTTGTATCATTAATTTAGATGTAGTTTCAAAAGGCATTATCATGTACAATCTTTTTTATTTTCTTCCCATTATGTTCCTTTTCGAAAATTGATAATGAAAAACAATACTAATTATTTGAAACCAAATTAATTTTAAACTTTTTCTTATATGTGTGCTGGAACATTTTTTTATATATTTCTTGTAACTTTTTAGAGGAATTTGATCCTTGAAGCAACGGCCTTTTTATTGGATGTGCTGAAACCAAACCTACCTGAACATGGATATCTTCAAACAAAGGTTCTTTTATTTTCTGTGCTGTTATCTCCGTCCCTGAACTTAATGGTTATATATATATATATATATACTTCAAAAAAAAATTTTGAAAGTTTTCCATGTATCATTTTTAGGTTCTGGAAATTTGTCTAGTGTCCTTTCGAAATGTTGCTGCTGCTATATTGGCCAATGGCATGTTCAGTCATTATGATCGCCCACATATTGGACAACTCTGTGAAAAGGCGGGCCTTTTCACACAGGCTCTTCAGGTTCTTCGCTTGAATTCTGATGAGTAATTTCTCTCGTCTGAATAATATATTGAACCTTTTTGTTTGTGTCATGTGCAGCATTATACCGAGTTTCCCGACATCAAACGTGTCATTGTGAATACACATGCCATTGAACCGCAGGTTTGGATTGCAAAGTGCTCAAATGACCTAATCTATCATATAATTGTTTTATATTCTTACTATATGGTGCTTTTCAGGCTTTGGTTGAGTTCTTTGGAACCCTTTCGAAAGAATGGGCACTTGAGTGTATGAAAGATCTTTTACTGGTCGATCTTAGGGGAAATCTACTAATAATTGTGCTGGTACTGATTTTTAATTAATGTTGTTATAAGACCTTTCTATTCGTTTTTAGGATTCCTTAACTGGTTTATCAAAGAATCTTACTAGTACATGATTGCAGATTGCTAAGGAATATTCTGAGCAGCTGGGTGTTGATGCATGCATTAAACTCTTTGAGCAATTCAAATCCTATGAAGGACTGTACTTTTTCTTGGGTGCATATTTGAGCTCCAGGTATTTCCTTCTTATTGGAGAATGAACATGACCTCAGCTCACTAGATGGCCGTCTTTCCTTTTCTAGTTTTCTTTCTATTGTAATTTTGGTTTTTTTTATTGTCTTGTATAGTGAGGATCCTGATATTCACTTCAAGTACATTGAAGCTGCTGCTAAAACTGGACAAATTAAAGAGGTAGAGCGTGTGACTAGGGAATCAAACTTTTATGATGCTGAAAAGACAAAGAATTTTCTAATGGTGGCCAAGCTTCCTGATGCACGCCCATTGATTAATGTGTGTGATCGTTTTGGTTTCGTTCCTGATCTCACACATTATCTTTATACTAACAACATGCTTCGCTATATTGAAGGTTATGTTCAAAAGGTAACTTGTTTTCGGGGTTGTTTTTTATTTTGTGATTCTTAGCATCTGTGTGTTTTTTAAATCCTTAGCAAATTTTAAAACTGAGACTTAAACATTACACTTCTTGCTTCTAGGTCAATCCTAGAAATGCTCCTCTAGTTGTAGGACAGTTGTTAGATGATGAATGCCCTGAAGATTTCATTAAAGGCCTTATACGTTCAGTTCGTTCTCTTCTGCCAGTTGAGCCTTTAGTTGAAGAATGTGAGAAGAGGTGCGCTAGTTTCCTCTTTACCTTTCATCTCCAGTATTGCCATATTCTTTTCTCATTTCACTTTCTATGCATAGGAATCGTCTCCGCTTGCTTACTCAGTTCTTGGAGCATCTTGTAAGTGAAGGAAGCCAGGACGTGCATGTGCATAATGCTCTGGGTAAAATCATCATTGGCAGCAACAACAATCCTGAGCATTTTCTCACAACCAACCCACATTATGATTCTCATGTTGTTGGTAAATATTGTGAGAAGCGGGATCCTACTCTTGCTGTTGTTGCTTACTCTATTATTATGAAGGTGGATGATTTGGTGGAGGTTAGTGAGTTTTATCAGGACAGAGGATGCTTCAATGAACTCATTTCTCTAATGGAGAGTGGACTAGGATTGGAGCATGCACATATGGGTATCTTTACGGAGTTGGGAGTTCTTTATGCAAGATATTGTCCTGAGAAGCTAATGGAACACATTAAGTTGTTCTCAACTCGGCTCAACATTCCAAAGCTTATTCGGGCATGTGATGAACAGCAGCACTGGAAAGAACTTACATACCTATACATCCAATATGATGAGTTTGATAATGCTGCAACCACTGTAATGAATCACTCGCCAGAAGCATGGGACCACATGCAATTCAAAGATGTTATAGTTAAAGTTGCAAGTGTGGAGCTCTACTATAAGGCTGTTCACTTTTACTTGCAAGAACATCCTGATATTATAAATGATCTTCTTAATGTGATTGCTCTTCGTGTGGACCATACTCGCGTAGTAGATATAATGCGAAAGGTCTGCATGTCTCGTACTATTTATGAATGCCTACAGTTTTAGTTTTATCTGGTGAGATAAGTAATTGGTTTTAAATGCTTTTCTGTAATAATATTGTTTGTTGCATGGACTTTTTGGTTTTTAGGCCGGCCACCTCAGATTAGTTAAGCCGTACATGGTTGCTGTTCAAAGCAACAATGTGTCTGCTGTTAATGAAGCATTGAATGAAATTTACGTTGAGGAGGACGACTATGACAGACTTCGTGAATCAATAGATCTGCATGACAACTTTGATCAGATAGGTCTTGCACAGAAGGTGAATCCCACTTATTTTATTTTGGCAATTAACAAAAATTAAGATTGGAATGTTGTTGGGAAATTTAAAACTTTTGCGTTATTATTGACTGCTTCAACAATACGCATGAGCAGATTGATAAGCATGAGCTTCTTGAGATGAGGCGTGTTGCTGCATACATTTATAAGAAAGCAGGAAGATGGAAGCAATCCATTGCTTTGTCAAAGAAAGACAATCTTTACAAGGACTGTATGGAAACTTGCTCTCAATCTGGTGACCGTGAACTCTCAGAGGATTTGCTTGTCTACTTTATTGAGAAGGTGTTGATTTTCTTTTCCTTTTCCTTGAAATATCAAGCTTCAGCATTCATAGATTAGATACTAGTAACTAGGTGAGGCTCTTTCGGCATGGTGCAGTTTGATCTCTGCTTCACCTAGGAATAATTTTGATTTTTTCTTTCTTTCTACACCCCACTGTTGTTTTCTTCCTCATGCTTTCAGCATTAGTTCGTTTCTCTTAATTTTAACAAAGGAATATATTGGTACATTTGCAGGGGAAGAAAGAGTGTTTTGCGTCATGCCTCTTTGTCTGTTATGATCTAATACGGCCAGATGTTGCTCTTGAGCTAGCTTGGATGAACAATATGATTGATTTTGCTTTCCCATATCTCTTACAGGTATATTTTTCTTTGGGGTTGTATAATTAAATTTACTAACGGATGAAATTTATTCTCTTGTTGCTAACTGTCTTTTTTTTATTCTTTAAGTTTATTAGAGAGTATACAAGCAAGGTAGATGAGCTTATCAAGGACAAAATTGAAGCACAAAGTGAAGAGAAAGATAAGGAGAAGAGAAAGCTAAGGAAAAGGAAGAGAAGGACGTAATTGCTCAGTAGATGTGTTCTCTTACATTTTTCATACACACATAACCTTTTCAACATTAGGGGTCACGAAGTGTATGTTTGGTGTGACTATCGTATAGTGTAAGTTTATACAGCAGAATCCCTTAATACATCAAAATGATATATAACTTAATCCGGCCTGGGACATGTTTGGTGCGACGTATAAGGCATGATAGTATAAGCTTATACTATACGTTATGACATTTTCAGTTGTTTGGTATGACCATCATATAGTATAAGCTTATACAGCAGAATCCCTTAATACATCAAAATGATGTATAATTTAATCCGGCTTAAGGGGAAGAGATAAAACCTGATAAGAGGTTAGTGTATTAACATCGCTGACTAGTGCAATTCTCAAAAATTAATATATTATTTTAAAATAAAACTATTTTTCAATATATTAATTTTTAAAATATTGAATATTTTTATTTTTATAAAATTTAATTTATGTTTTCGACACACTAATCAATAATTTTTACAAAAATTAATATCATATGACCTTTTTTGAAGAATTATATAAATTCTTTATTAAAGGATATTTTTATTAAAAACATTTAGTGTTATCCCATATAGTATTATACAGTGCGTTACCAAATACTAGATGATATTATCTTATACAATATATTATTTTATACAATACCGTGCCAAACGCTGGATAGTATTAAAATTCAATCAGGTCATATACAATCAGTCCTTATACTACCAAGTCTTATATTATCAAATATTATCCTATACTATACACGAAACATGCCCCTAAGGGGGAGGGATTAGGCCTGATAAGGGGTTGATGTATTACCATCGTTGACCAATGCAATTCTCAAGAATTAATATATTATTTTAATATTAATATATTAAAATAAAAATTAATTTTCAATATATTAATTATTAAAATATTGAATATTTTTTTTAAAAAAATAATTTATTTTTTGAACACACTCGTCAATCAATTTTTATAAAACTTAATATCATATGATATTCTAGAAAGAATTATATAAATTCTTTATTAAAGGATGTTTTTATTAAAAATGCTTATTTTTATTCTAATAGTACTATACAATGCATTACCAAATACTAGATGATATTATTTTATACAATATATTATTGAGAAAAATATTTCCGCAGTTACTGCAGATAAGTTATCTGCATTTACTTCCAAAACGACGTCATTTTGGTGTTGAAATATTACAAAATTATAATCAAAAAGACTATTATAGCTCTGAAATAAATTAAAATTACAAAAATATCTCGATTTTCGCTCCAAAACGACGTCATTTTGGGCTCAATGCAGATAACTTATCTGCATTAACTGCAGAAAAATGAATCCTATATTATTTTATACAATACCATGCCAAACGCTAGATAATATTAAATCTCAATAAGGTCTTATACAATGAGGCCTTATCTTATATTATGCACTAAAGATTGTGGTTGCAATATCCAATACTAGTATAGTGTTAAAATAATTATTACAAAATAGAAAAATATTTGTCTTTTTAATTAAAATTAATGTTTTTATTTAAAATTTAAATTAAAAAGAAACCACCCATTTTTTTTATTATATTTTTTTTTGTGAGAGACAATTATATATCAGTTAAAACTTAAAAATACTAATGGGGATTAGTCTCGTCCTTTCTCTAGCACTACAAAAAAAATGCTGATTAGCCACATTTAAAAATGTGACAAACATTGATAAAAAATGTGGCTAACATATTCTACCACATTTTGATTAAATGTGGCTATAAGAGGTGTTGCAATAATTTAGCCACATTATTTTATTTACTTTGCCACATTTTGACTGAGTGTGGTAGCCTTCTTTTAGCCACATTTATTATTAATTTAGCAACTTTACAAAAGTGGTTAAACTGTTTTGTTTGCCACAGTAGAAAAATGTGGCTAATTGTGACTAATTTTTTTTAGCAATATTCATGACCATGGCTAATATATGAAATTCTTTTTTTTTAAAATTAAAAATATTATGAATTCTATAAATATTACAATAATAAAGAAAATAATGTTGAAAATAGCTCAAACATGATTTAGAAATGTGAACCAAACACCAAATATTATATTCTATTATCACTGAAGAATTTGTACAAGCCATCATGTTTTCAATTTATATAAGCTAATCAAGCTTTCTACCAATGTCATATAGGTAAAAAAATGGCCAAATAAAACTAATAAAAATTTACTTATGGGACATCTATACAAAACAAGTATATTCTCAATTCCATAAAAAAATACGATGGTACAAATTTTCCATATCATTCATTTAGGATTTGTTCTTGTATGCCATCCTAGTCCTTTGAGATGCCATTTATCATATCACACCTGCACAAATCAATTCTATATTTTGTTAATATACTATTAATGAGCTATTATGAATCCAAAGAATCTGTAAGTTTAAGAATCTGCAATAATGACCTAATTCTGGCTTTCTTTAAAAAATCATTGAAAGTGCACAGAGTATGGACATGTCTCATCGAATTCCTATCGTACGTTATCGGTCTACATTAAAACAAGGTCAATCATTGGAGGGGATGCTCAAAATAAGAATAATTAGAATCAAACATTACTCTCAATAGGAAAAGAGCATTGTATTCCTGAAATTTTGCTTTCTGTGATAAGTTCAATACACCTTCCGATGTCAAAGGCACCTCTCCACTAGTTTTCTCATAAGGTTGATTAAATGCCCAGTCCCACAACTTTTTGGTCTCTTCCTTTGCCTTCGTGATTTCAGACACAGTTGCCACCTATATTACTGATTAAAAACGATGTATAAAACTCAATAATACTTCGGCCAGGCTAAAGACTGTGAAAGCACTAACTTACATTTACTTGGATCAATTCCAAACTGAGACAAATCTATCTGTCCTGTTCGAAGTACCTATAGCAATTAGCAATAAATAAATAAACAACACATTTGTTTTGTTAAGTATATTCTGAAATAAAATCTACATCAAAGAATGTTACATGAATCTTTAAATAAATGAATACTAAAACTCATTCACCACATTGATATATACCTCGGGCAAGTAGGGGGCCAAACGCTGCTCTAGAGGTAATGTCTCCATCAATGGCATTATTAGATCAGGCTTTAATATATCACCAAGTCCCAAACCTAGTGAAATGCAAGAAAATTGTCAAAGTTATATTTTATGAAGAGCATTTTACCCAAAAAAAGAATGATGTAAAAAACCTGACTCTACTAATCCACCTCATTATGAAATACAGTTTTGAAGAGTAACTGAGACACATGGCAAAAATAAAATAAAATAAAAACACTATTTACAATATAAGTAGTGATTGGATTTGGTAACTGAGACACATGGCAAAAATTAAAATAAAAAAAACACTATTTACAATAATATCAACATCAACATCATCTTTATCCCAACCAAGTTAAGGTCAGTGAACGAAGAACCCAAGTGAAAAGTACAAAAAGAATGAGGAAAAAATAAATATAAAAAATAAAAAAGGGATAAAAGTAAAATTAAAAAAATAGAAATAACTCTAGAAATTTAAAATTAGCAATAAACAATTACAAAAGTAAAATAGAGTGAAAATAAAGATAACTAAGAGAGAAAAATAGATAAGAGATAAGAGAAAAGGGAAAAGGAAATATATAAATAAATAAGAGATGAAAAATAGAGAGGAAAATATGTATATGTGCTTCCTAATATGTATAACGAGGAGGCTCCGCACAACAACTTATTCTTCATATCCTCACAATTATTGTTTTATGATCTTGTTACACTTTCATATAGTAGCTGTATCCTTCATTTATTCATTATTATTGTCTTACGATACTACTATATTCCTCCTCCTAAAATATTCAATGTACACATCTCGTACACAGAATGATTCAGTCTTCACATACAAAACAAGACGCATAAAATTGTAGAAAGACTGAACAAACATTAAGCAAAGTGTATTAAAAGAAAATGTAAAATGGAACTCTATTAATTTTTTTCCCAAAAACTACAATACACTATTCTCATAGAAGAAGACATCTTATTATCATGAATCACGACTCCAAAACTAAATTTTTTTTCCAAAATTAAATATCTGTTCATAACAGTGCACCTAATTCATTGAGAGTGCCTCTTAGATGAGAATATAGTTTAACTCTTGACAACATATCATCAAGCCAAGAGTATTTGTTGTAACCACCTCACTGCACGCATAGGAATTTTTTTTTCAAAGAATGGAAAGAAAAATAAAAAAATGTGACATTTACGGTGAAGGGTGTATTGTAGCTCATATAAGATCTTCATCTGAAGCCTCGGCAAGTGGCTTATAGCTATATGCATTTGATCCAGCGTTATTTGGATTTAAAATTTAAAGTGGCTTATAGCTATAAGGTGAGAGAAATAATTTAAAGTACATGCAACTGAGGTTATCCTTATATTTTCACTTCTAGTCCATGGCAATCAAAGATCAGAGAATTCTTCAACACCATTAAAAGCTCAAGTTATATATGTGTGTGTGGGGAAAGAATAAACAGTAAGTATCATTCATATGTTATGCTATTATTGTTTAAATTCTTTGGTTGCTAACGGATCCACTTCAAAATGTCAAAATTATTATGAATATAATGAGTCTACCATATAGAGATATACACAGTTTACTACGAATTCATTATAAGTGAAATTTAAGCAACAGAAAGCATCATATCATAAGTATATAAAAGCAAAAAACTTCAAGTTGAAGTGAATAAAATCATGCCCGGTGAATGATCAATGACAGTGGCATTGGAAATTAAATTTAACACATACTTCTGAAAGATTTATTGTCACAAGCTTTGATACGTATGGTTCGAACAATGCAAGTAGGTCAACAGATCTTGTTAATTCAATCAAACAATCCCAATGCAAGAGAGACACTTCATTTGAAAACTCCAAAGAGATCGAAAGAAAGACTTACAGGAACACAAATCAGTAGAAACAAAGGATGGCTAATCCAAAAAAAATCAGTAGAAAGACTTTTGAAAGACATTTTCTGCCTTTTCCCTACAGCCAGTCACGAAATGAAGAAATTGAATTTGAAAAAAAAAAATTACCATCAAGCAATTTGAAGTTCCCATCAATATGGCTAATCCAAAAGTCTTGATTGGGGATTTATGAGATTTAATCACAAACTTGACTTGAAACTCCCTCAATTTCAGTTTATCATAAAGCTTGTACCTTTCAAAACCCAGAGAGATACTTTTTATTATTTATTGTTTAATACTCTAATTTTTTCTAGCCGTTTTAAATAATTTAACACATGTGTTGTATATAATATGTATAAGAAATCTGTACACACAAAACTAGTAAGTAAAAATTTCTTGATGCATGAAAAACATTTAAGAAGCTCAAGAACAGAAAGCCACGGAAACGGTGATGGAGAAGAGATAAATCCAATATGGAGGAAAGTTCAGGTGTCAGTTATTTATATTAAGAGAAATATATATATATAGCATCAGCCATGTGGGATGCTAAGGAAGGATATGTGGGCCACAAATTAAAGAGTTATTGAAAACATGGCTGCCACTACTTAAGCATTGATGGGTCAAAATTCCCTCTAATGTCATTTGTAATAGAGGGAAAGGATTTGGATATTAGTTTTGATGTTATCTCAATGTTACAAAAAAAATATAAAGAAAAAGATGCATTCAGTCTAGAAAAGACAGATAAAGTAACCTGGCAGCAACAAACCGGACATCACTGCAACCCAAACTTCGTACAAACTTGACCATTTCACAAGCAGTGTCAAGTACCTCATCTTTAGTCTTTCTTAATTTTGTTCCATATGAATGTAAACTGTAAATAGTAATTAGTAGTAAACACAATTAAATAAGCTTTCACATATATTGCAAGGCAAGTATACACACCATGAAGAATAGATCCTAAACTTCCCGGTGGAGATAGTTGGAAGACAAGGTACATTTCTCCTTCTACACCACATCCAATAAGCTTCGCAGTGTTAGGATGATCAACATGAGCGATAATGCCAAGCTCAGATAGAAAGCTTGATGTCCTCCCCTCCGTAGTCCCTTTATTCAGTCTCTTCACCGCTATTAGTTGTCCATCTTGAAGCCGACCCTTGTAAACCACAGCAAAGCCACCTTTTACAATTAAATTTTCTACAAGTAAAAGGAACAGTAAATTCTACATACTCAAACTGATCCCATTTTAATGAAAGCAATAGTATATACTTCCTAAAATCTATATACAGACATAACAAATCATCAAATTCAATGCAACAATAAGAATCTAAGCACGTCTATAACACCTTAAAAAAAATATTGGATCATCAAAAGTTAACTAAACAAAGAAATCCAGCAAAGAAAGTGGTTCAAAAAATTATTCACCTCTTCGTCATTCCAATCAAATGTTGCTTATGAACTGAGCAAAACAATACTTAAAATTGAAACCAGAATCAAACACGAGGCAGTGAATTAGCTCACTCTCACCTAAATCCGCACAAGATCAAAATGAATTAGTTCAGTGATTGTTTTCCCCCCAATGCTTATGGTTGCAATCGAAGTGATTCTCCAAAATCATGTTTGAATTTTATACAAAAAAATTGAAGAAAAGAAATAATGTATTATTTGACACACAAAATAACATATTCTCTAAAATCATAACAGATTCAAATTTTGAATTCACCAAAATCAGTAATAAGAAAATCGTGAAAACTATGACAGAAAACCAGAGGATTACCAAAACCGCAAAATGATACCTGATTCGGCTGAGTTAAAGAGGAAATATAGAACCAAGTCCTTCCTACTGTCAATGCCAAAAAATGCTAAAAAAATGTGAAATCAAGCATCTAATTACTATAAATGAGGCCAAACTAGTGACTTTGAATTAAGGGGGGGCACATCAAGATCAGTTGGAGCACACTTGTTAAAGTAACAGATAATAAATTTACATTCAAAATTTTGAAACTGAATACGCTGATATCAGTTACCTGAACAGAAGACTGAAGTGGAAGAGGTCACCAAAGCTAAGATGCTGTTAAATAGAAGCAATACAATAAGGGATACAATTAATGAATAGACTTTTAAATTTCATGTGAGCAATACAATATATTAGATGAACAAAAAAAATTATTCACATTTATGTACCATCAAGGAGTTGAGGGAGAATAGGATGAATTTCATTCAAACCTGTATCAATACAGAGTAAAAAAAAAGTCAACATTAAAATCATGAATGAATCAAAATAGAAAAAAAGAAGTTATTAACACCTTTGGCCACAATCTCATTGCCTCGGCGATTCGGAAACTTGAGAACTTCAACGTTTTCGCGGTGAGGGAACGTGTCTAACAACAACAACCCTGTGGCTTCTTCCTTCACCAGCCATTTAAAGGTCAACTTGGCAGCCATGGAAGATGTAACCCCACCCATCTCTCACTTGATATCTTCTCAATGCCAAAGATCTTCTTCTTGTTCTTCTTCACTGAGAGAGACACACACAAAAAAAAGGTCACTTAACTGTTCACATTACTTCTTCTTGTGGGTGGAACACAGAATAACCAGAATAGTTTTAACTGGATCATGTATAGTTTCAGTTTTGGATGATAACATCTTTTTTTTTATTCAGTGAAAAAACATCCAATAAAATAGTAAAATAAAATCAAAATTGAAATAAAAAACAAGCAGGAGATAGTAAAATAACAAAGAGGCATCGAGTTCCATGTAGACAACCCAGGCTCACGATCCAGAACAATGAGTATTAAGTATTGCTTTTATATATAGTTCACTCTTAAACGTTTCACCTATGTGTAGTCTTTACATTAATGGCAAGCTTTTTATTAACCAAAAAGACACAGAAATTTGGAATGGTAGAAGTTAACCTGCTATTCAATCACAAAGAGCAATACATCTATGGCATTCACGGTGGAATTCACTAGTGTTGGCAGTGCCCTGGATCCAATATATGCATCCCCTTCAACATACAAATACTCAAATCGTACTTCTTTGGAATCTCTATAGTCTCCCTAATCAACAAAAACTTGATAATCAAAAGATTTTGGATTAGAAATTACTAAAATCAGAAACGTGATAATCAAAAGATTTTGGATTAGAAATTACTAATAGTAAAATAATCTTTAGATTTGAGGTATGTGTGCACCATAGCAGAGGCTTTTGATAAGACTCCCCAGTCGCTTTAACCTCAGCACCAACCACGTGACCAAAGCCATAGCTGAAATCTGATAAAAAAAAATAGATCTACACAAAAACAAAATCAGAGAAAAATGAAAATCGGGGATACCTAAGGGGTTTTGTGAAATCGAAACAAAACCAGAAAAAGAAAACAAAGTCAAAAAATAGAATAAGGATATTATCATAAGCAATAGATCTAAAGAGCGCGTAGAAGAAAAAGCAACAAACAAAAGCTACAAAATTTTCAGATCTAGAAATTTGTGAAATGAAGTGAGCATTAATGTGTTTTACCATGACTAAATAAAAAGGATTTTAAAAATGCAAAAGGATGAGAGAGAGAAACACCTCACCGACAAGATTACACTTATTTTTACAATTTCTGCCAGACTCTTTTTTAGTTTTTTTCTTTTGTGGTGAGCGTAATAAATTAAATTTGATTTTTTATTTTAAATTACTTCATTTAGTTTAAATGTCGCCAAACTACTGTACCTAATTAGCGAATTTTTTGTAGTGTAGTTGCGTAGCTTAGTGCATCCACCCTCACAATATCGAACCTTACGGCAATGTACCAAAAAAAACTTAAAAGTACTAATCCAAATAAACCAAACCCAAATACAAATAACCAAATATTTTAACTAATTCGGACCACCACTAAATAACCAACACCGACCCAGAATTCATAAACCACAATTCTACTTTACACAACCCTTTCGTTATTGTTTTTGTTTGAACTTTCCACCAAATCTCCACGAAAACCTAGGTATGCAATCTCTTTCGTTTCTATTTGCAATTCGTTTTTCTCATCCTTGACATTTGATGCATTCCCTTTCCACACATTGCTATTAAATACTATTTTGTCAATCTTCATGAAATTAATACCAACCCCTTAGGTGTTTGTTAGTTTGTATCTAAGACTGGAAAGCAATTTTCTAGGTACAGAAGCCGTGGATGATTTGTGCAACGTGATGGGTGTTAGGTTCCTATGGTGGACGCAATGGGCAGAAATATAACTCATGCATGAGTATGTTAAGGGTCTGTCAAGTTATGGGTCTATTATGATTTGTTATTACAAAGGAATAAAGAAGGGTATTATACTTTGTAAGTTATAAATTTTATGTAATTATCAACTAACTTTTAATTTTATTTTTTTTAACTTTTTTCTTTTTTATTTTAAAAAAAGAGATCCAAGAGTCTCTAATATATCCTTAGATTAGGTTAAGTGAAGGTCGAACTCCAAAAATCATCTTTTTCTTTAAAACTCAAACCTCTCTGAACTGAACCCTATCTTTGGATTCAAACCATGGTTCTCTCCATAGCCACCTTCTTTATACACCTGAGAACCGTCGCCGACCACCACCCTTTTCCGCCTCCGCCTGCTCTTCTTCTCTTCCTTGGAGGAAGCCGCCGCAGAACGCCGCCATCGTAAGCGCCAACTCTGCATCGAACCCCCTCTCTCCGCCCTGAACCGCACCCAGCAACAACCCAAACCCAATCGCAATCCTAATTCCAATACTCACCAATCCATGCAGAAGAAGCGTCACGAAGGCCTCAATGCTCTGCAACAGTTTCCCACTCCTCTTCAGACTTCAGGTGGTGTGGTCATGATTTTCACGTAATAAAACTATTTGAAGCAATTTTTAGCACTTGCATTAATATTTTCTTTCTCTTTCTCAATTGATTGCTGGAATTAGCATAAAGCATTTTTGCTTCACGTGCGTGCTTCCAGTAAATTGTATTGCTTACATGAAGATATATGCATTGCTACTATGTTTTCTGTGACTAATGCATACAATGTTGGCTTAGATTTCTGAACCTAAGATCAATGCGTGCAAGGTTTGTTACTATTTTAATTGGATTATTTGAAGGCTTGTTTGTCAGCATCTTGTTAGCTACCATTGCACGTGTCAGTTTTATTCACGAGTCTTAAATATTTGGTGAATTTCAAATTTTAATGTTGTTGTTCTTTTAGGTTGGATTGTTTGGGGTGATGAAAGGGATCTGAATAGGATTGCAGAAGTTAAGTTGCAGATACATCAACTCATGAAGATTGGGTTTATATATATATGAACAGGTGAAACTCCTAAATATGCAATTATTTTTGTCACTTGTTTATCATTTGTCTTTTTATCACCAATATGCTTAGTATTTTCCTGAACATGTGAACATGATTAGTATTTTCACTCACTATTCTGTGTAACCATGGATTGGTGGCATATTTAAGTGAAAATTAGTGATTTGTGGTGTTAGTGTTCTAAGGGCTTTAATTATGAACTTCGCTTAATCATGACGAAAACATTCTATTGGATGACATTTTGTCCCCTGCTCCAACAGAATATCTTCTTTAACCAAAAGAAAGGAAAGTTCTGGAGAATAATGTCAGATGGATGCATCACTAAACTTCACTTTATCTGAGGATAGTTCTAAGTCTTGAAGTTTATATATCATAATACTTTTAAGCATTGAATATATTCTTCAATTAATGTATAAGTATTAAGGTTTATACTTCCATTCGAAATTAAGAATAAAGCTTCTAGGTTTAATTTGATATTTGCATTTTAACCAATGTAGTGTGGATGTATCTGGAAAATGATATGCAGGTCAAATCTATTGTTAAGGAAATATAGGAAATCTTGAAAAGAGATATTTACTTTAAATATTGAATTACTTATGATTGTTATATAATGTATAGCTTAAAGCAACATGGCTGTATGATCTACTCTCTATTCTCATTTACTTCTTTATCTGATTTTTTGTCAGGGACGACAGTAGCTTTAGAGACGACAGTAGCTTTGCTTCGACATCGTGATTACTGTATCTCAGCATATTCATCTGTAAGTGACTTTAATCTCCGAGAGCCTTCATTGGGTTCTTGATGTTACTGTTATACAAGACCTCTTCAATTAAACAAGGAAATAAGAATAATAGAAGAAATAATTCTCAAAGAAGTCAGTTTTATTTCTGAGAAAGAGACAAATTCTTGGTACAATGGTTCCTCCTATTACACAGCTATTTACGGAGCTTAACAACAGAAACAACTAATTACAGTACAATGAAAATGGTAGGGAAATTCAATAGTCCCTTTCCTCTCCAAAGCTTTGCTTCCTCTGTTCTTATTCTTTCCTAAACTTTTCCTTTCTGTCTCCCTCCTCTATTTATCATCGCTCATTTACTTGGACTTTCACATAATTGCTGAGTCAGCAACTACTAACCAACCACTTGGGTCTCTGCTGGGGCCCACTTCTTTCTCTTCTTGGCTCTTTTATAGACTTTTATGGGGTTGAACCGCATCATACTGCTTACAACTTAGTGCTATTGTACTATTAATCATGTTAATTTTCGTTGATAACAACTTGACATTAATGCATTGTAACATAACATTTTTATTGCTGTGATAGATGAGATCTTGTTACAACACCACATTCCAAATTAATATCCTAGTTTTTCACTTCAGTTTGAAACAGAAAGTATTAAAATGGATAGAGAGCTTCCAATTCAATGCTATTAAATCTTTTGTGCCTTCTTAGTTGAGAAAATATGAGCTCTATGTTATAAATGAGAAGTTTTTTTTTTTTGGTCCAAAAAAGTAATTCTTAAACTCTAAGGTTTGCTGCTCGTCAAATTAATTGTATCTGATATCTACTAGAAAACTAAACTTACTTTATTTTTTTAAGTTCATCATCAATGAAAAATCTTTATCTTTCCAAGTTTACATGCAATTTCAATTATATTCTATATTTGACCTTACCTGAAACATCTGCTGCAGTAGAACTAACTGAAAACGAGTTTAAGGAAAGTTGGAATTCCTGTAACTTTTGTAGGTGGACATAAAGCAGAGTTTAGAAGATATGGAGACATGTTTGTATCAACTCTCAATTGAAGAGCTGGCAAAGTTTGATGTAAACAACATAAAGAAGCAAAGCACAAGAAGCCAGAGTGTGAATGAGTCCAGCAATGAATACGTAGTGGTATCATCCTTAGTTGGCAGTTATCTCTCTATTACTTAGCAGTATTTCTTAATCTTAGTTGTCAGCCTTTTGTCAGGGGACAGAGTAAAATAGTCATGCTCTCAGGTGTTGATTTCTTGGAGGTTGACTCAAAATTCATTTCGTACATATATACTTGATGATAATATAGCAAATAATTGGGTAAACTTCACTGATTATTTATTTTGTTTATTCATTTAAGTATTGTCCTGCTGCCTTATGGTGCTTAGGTACTTATCTGATCAATTGACCAAAGTTCAAATAGTTAACGAGGTTAATAAGGTAATAATAACTCCAACTAAGCTTAGAACTTTCTTTGACTTGTTTTTCATGGTTTCCCCAATTTTCTCAGTTGTTTTATGTGTGGAAGGATTTTGTTATTGAGGCACTGAGATCAATTGCGGAGCTGATTACATATGGCGACCAACATGACGCAAGCTTTATTGAGTGAGATTCCCTTGTGCTTATGTTCCTTTGTGTAATTGTTTGAATGCTGGCAATTTACATATCCTGGCTTGTGGTAGATTCTTCATGGAAAAGCAAGTTGTGGGAGAGTTTGTACGTATTCTAAAACTTAGCAGGAATGTGTCCCTAGTTCCGAGTTGCTAATATATTGATTGAAATAGAAAGGAAGAAATGGAAATATATTGATTGAAATAGACCACTGGGTCCAAACACACAAGCTACCAACAACACAATTCAACTGACCATGAATGTGTCCATTGATAGTCAGTTCCGCTTCAGTTGCTACAAACCGTGAGCATTATGTTTCAGAACCTTAAAAGTGAACATGCTATATGTAAGTTGATTGTCAAATGCCCTTCTCAGCTACATTTAACATTGTTGATGGGCTTGCTAATCTTCTTTGTTGTAATTTTTGCAGACTATATGTTTAGTAATGAACATATGAACTACCTTATTACATATTCATTTGACTTTCGCAACGCAGAGCTATTGTCATACTACATATCCTTTTTAAGGTTCGTTTTAATGTATCCTTCTGGTGAATGGTGGTTGATGATTACATTTCCTAGAATCTGTCTTCTGAGGTTGTATTAATTTTTTGACTTTGCTAACTAGTTCTTTTCCTAAAATTACATAGTTATGGAGTTATTATAGGAGTGGGTATGATTTGTTGAGTATGATAATTATATTAAAACTATATCAACCAGATGGCAGATGGGAAAAATGATCCTCATCGCCCTCTTCTCTTTGTTGATCCTCTCCTCTGCTTCTTCTACAGGTTGGTATAATAGTTCTCTACTCTCAATCAATATCCCAAAAAGCCTTCATCTTTACTTGCAAATCACTTCACATACTACGTTATGTTGTAGGCATCATGATCCCTCATTTGTTAGACACGATGGTTATAAGTTTTGTCATATGAACGTTTCAATGTTCTTTAGGTACTTTAACTTTGATTGATGATAGAGGTTTTTAAGTTGTTTTATGTGGTCTTTTCTTTCTCAGCTCCGGAACAAGTTCCTTGAAACCAAAATTAATTCCTTACTTTGATTCAAGCCTTTCCAAAGTCGCCTCCTTTATCGCTCACTGAGGCAGTGTTGCTGTTCTTCAGAGGTAAATTAATCAAATAGATTTTAGTTTGTGTCAAACTTTGAAGGAACGTTTATAGGTTTGTCTAATGAGATGAGTTTAACACCTTACGTGCAGGCTGTTTCCTCCAAGGCATGAAGTCAACAAGATCCTATGGTTTCTCTATGCTATTGCTGATAGTATTACTACTACTAAATGTGGCTTGAAGGTTATGGCTGCTTCTTCATACCCTTTACAAAGTGGTAAGGCCACCGCTCAACAACTTGCTTCCTTTTTTTTTTTTTTGGAGATAACTTGCTTCCTTTTTCTAGTCCTCTAGAAGTTGTTCTTGATCTCATGTTGAGCATCAAATGTATTGCCACCTTCTTTGTGGCCTTAGGAATCTTGATGTTATAATTGGAATTAGAACCCCTTATGCCATAGGCTTTTGATTAAAGCATTTGGTCTTCTGGAGTCTATGTGGGAGCAGCTATGTGATGATCTTGATCATGGGTTTCCAAGTTATGAAATTTCAGAGGTAGCAATTAGTGAAGCTGTGACTAAGACACTTTGTGGAATAACTAATTTCTTTTAAATCCCTTGGTAATGATTCCTAATTTCCTATAATTGCTTTCTTATAAAGTCCAACTGACTGTCACTTTAGTTTTCCCATTTTTAAAGTTTGAAATGGATCTTGCAGAATTTAGCTTTATTATTTCCACTGTGTACTGTGTCACTATCAACATTTATAATAGGTTCATGATTTTCAAATTGTTATCAACTATATCCTTTCGTGGGAGCTGTAATAATAATGCAAAATTTGGATATAGTTCTATGACTAAAGTATATTAATTCATTTATAATAAATAATTAAAAGGATAAATTTAAAGGAAACTCAAGAAAGAACATGGACAAAGAAAGAGATATAAAAATAAATACGAGAAAATAGAAAAAAAAATAAGAATCAAATATATTGAAGGAAGAGATATAATAAATATGGGAAATGCATTTGTCATGTTACATGACAAATGAATAGTTGTTATGTTAAAAAAAAGACAAGAAAATTCATTGAATAATGAGATATATTCATTTAAATATTGTAACAAGTTATAATAAAATAAAATAATGAATCAAAATAAAATTTAAATAATAAAAAATAAGTTAATTTAAAATGAAAATAAAATTATGTAAAAACTAAACGTTTTAATGAAATGAAAGAAAAAAGGAATCTAAATAAGATTTGAGAAAGAAGAAATGATAGAATAAGAAGAAAAAATCAAAGTCTATCTATCTTAATTAAGAAAAAATTGAATAAATAAATAAAAGTAAAGAATAAATCATGGGTTTGCTTTTTCTGCATATAAGTTATCTGCACTAAGCCAATATGACGTCGTTTTCGCACGGAAATCATGATGTTTTTGTAATTTTAATTTATTTCAGGGATATAATAGTCTTTATATTTATAATTTTTTGAGATTTCAATACCAAAACGACGTCATTATGGGAATAAATACAGATAATTTATCTGTATTAACTGCAAAAACATTTTTCGCATAAATTATTGGTATTAGATAAACAAGTAAAAAGAAACAAAATAAGTAAAAAAAAAATGAAAAACAAAGTTTTTAAAAACGAACCTTTGAAAAACATTAATTTCTAAAGAGAAGGAAATATGATTAAAAATAAATAAAAAAAAGTTATAATCTATTGGGTCAAATTTAATGGGCTAAATTTATTATTAGTTAATTAATAATTAGTTAATTAATAATTAATAAATAAATAAAATACGCTCATCATTTTAATCCCAAACTTGGGAATCCGAACCTAATCATTTTTATTATTTAAGCCTTCTCAATTCTCTCCATTTTTCAAATGATATACTAGACTATTTTTAGGCTAAAATTTGAATATCTAAAATTGTAATCCTAAATAGGCATAAACACAATTAAAACCCAACTTAATTACAAAAAAAATAACGACCGACTCTTAAACTCCATAACGGCTAAACTTATAACTCATAAATGCATAACTGCTAACCTTATTATTCATAAATTCCATAACTGCTAACTTTATGACATATAAATTCCATAACTGCTAACCTTATAACTCATAAATTCCATTAAAATAAAACGTCACATTTAATTAATTTAATTTCATAATTTAACAGTGCGGGTTCTTACATATAGCCCCTGATTAATTAGTCTTATGTTATTCCCATGTTTGTGAGGAGAAAATATTATTATTTTTGATGATTTTTACTACAATCTAGAATCAATTTATTATGATTACATATTTTTTTATTCTTTTAACTAATAATAAACAAATTTGTTTAACATTAATTTCAATCTAGCAATTGATGAGCCAATCCTAATCATCATGACTCATGAGAGATCTAAATAATTAATTACTCTCTTTATTAAAAAAATATTACAAAGCATATCGACATTTCTTTCCTTTTCTGAGCATATGATTCACTACATTATGTATTGAAGTTCCAAATTAACCTTGTTAAGACGCAACGCGAACCAAACACGAGAAGCAGTTAAGTGAAGAATGGTTGCGTTAAACTCTCTCTCTCTCTCACTGTCTATATATTAGGATTACTGTTTAGCGATAAATAGATTTTGAAAAATTCTATTGATATTTCCTTCTCTTTCTCTATTAGGGTTTAGGGAATTTGAGCTTGGGCCGATAACTAGAATTTGGAAAATCCTATTTATATTCTCTTCGTTTTCTCGATTAGGGTTTAGGAAATTTGGGCTAGAATTTGAAAACTTCTATTTGATGCAGAATTATAGGGGAAAATAGACTTTCAAGAAAATGCAGAAGTTTTCTGCTATATTGTCATTCTTCAATAATCAAAAGTCTTCAAAAGTCCCTCACATCTTTCCACCCAGCCTTTTAATAGGTAATACAAAAAGTAATGGACCATAAATATAACACCTCAAATATTTAAATGTTTATTTTAATGTTATTTTGTGAAATGAAAGTTGGTGGATTAGTGAAAATCCAAGTATTATGGCCAAAAGGGGCAAAAAGGGCAAAATGGTAATTTGCCAACCGTGTGTTATGAGGCTTAAATACTGAGTTAGAGGTTTCGAATGATAAAAGTAATGCTGGAAATGGAATCAGGGCGGAAAATCGAGTGAATAGGCAAATTTGGAAAAAATTGATGAATAGTGAATTTTTAGTGTTAAAATACTGAGGTGTGAGTGTACCGATAGGTGTGAAATTTTTATCATTATTTTGGAGAAATAAAAATATGTCATGGACTGGAAAAATAATTAGATTAAGGATTTGTGATCGGAAATTTTATCGGAGTTAAAGTTAGATCGCGTGTGGGACCCGTGTGACCGAAGTCACTTGGCCCCACCTCCTTTTCTTTCTTTCCTTTCTCTCTTTCTCCTTCTTCCTGCGCGCCCTCACAGTGAGAAGACCCAAAGCCACCATTTTCTTCCCATTTCACCATTTCTTCGTTTCTCCACCGAATCGCTTGATTTTGGTGTTGAAATCTATCGTAAACAACCTTCCAAAGCCATTGGTAGCACTTAGAAGCCTTGAATCCATCTCTTTGGCCGCGTTTTGAGCAAGAACAGATCCGACCCATTAGTGTTCTTGAAGATTTCTTGGAGTTTTGATCTTCAAATGGTTTAGTGAAGCCTTGGTGGTGATCATACTACCCATTGTAAGTATATTTGTGGTCTTTTGATAGTTGATTTCTTAGATCTATGAATATGTGTTCAAACCTTTGATTTTAGATGTGTGATGATAGAGAGCCCAAATGGAAAAATGCTATTAGATGAAAAGGCCTTAGAATCATGTTTGTAAGCTAGAAATGCTATGTTAAATTTTGGTGAAAAATATAGGTTTTTTTAACTTAGAGGAATTTGAGGAAATTTGATGAAAAATGAGTTTTGGTGTAATTTGGATTTAATGATTGTTGTAGGGTGCCTCACACGGTTGGAATTGTGAAAAGTTGATTTGGAGCATACGTTTGGAACGGTGTTGCTAAGCATTGAGGTAAACTCTTGGAACTTGGGTTTAATCCCTAGTGTGCTCCACCACACCTAGTGGAAGGTAGTGGTTGGATGATGTGGTTATGACATGATGTGATTGTGTGCTTGTATGCATATTGCTTGTATTTTGTGAAAATTGTTTGGTCACTGGCCAGTTGACGTGTGTTGGGTTTGGACATCCGCTGGATCATTTCGTGACGGAGTGCCAGTTGGACTGCCATGGGGTCGACTCTGGGAGCGACTCCAGGATGAGCCAAACGTGGGACATCCGCCGGATAGGTCTCTTGAGGAGTTCCGGTTGGGCTGCCATGGAGTTTTCTCAACCATGGGAGAAGCTCTAGGATTGTCTCGGGAGTTATATGATGGAGCCCTTGAACGTGAATCCATGAGTGGATGTTCTTGGGTTGTCTCCAGTTGGATGGTGATATTGCTTTACTTGCACATTACTTTATGTCATATTTGTACATTTTAGTGAGCCATGGAGTGGAGAGGGCCTCTAGCTCCATTGGTTTACTGAGATATATCCGTATATCTCACCCCGTGTTTGGGGGACCACATTTCAGGTCACTATGAGCCGGGAGGAGCTTCGGGCAAGAAGCCCGTATAGTGGACGTTGGATTGGCATGCGGTGCATTGGATTGCATGACCTTTTGGAGGAGTTTATGGAGTGCACATAGCATACCATTAGTGTTTTGAGACTTAGGTCATGAACATATTGCATGATGTTATTTCCATGCTTTTGTTAGTGTTCATGGTCATATGCTAAGTCTTGATTAGTGTTTTAGTATTCATGGCATGGATAACTGTATATTTTGAGTGAGCATGGGACTTGTCCATTGCCACATTCATAGCCTTGAAGTCTTGATGTGTAATGTTGTAAAATGGTCCATATTTGCATGTAAATGGCCATTATTTTGAGAATGTTGTAAATGATGTTTAACTTAAGGAAATTGAATGATGGAAGGGCCTAGAGCCAACATTAGGGCATGATTATGTGTTATGTGGAGTACCAAGGGGTTAGGGATGGATTACACACCCTTTTTGGGGCTCAAAACTGCTGTAATCTGTCATTTTGCTGCATAGTAATCGATTACCCAAGCATGGTAATCGATTACCATGCAACAGGGGACGAAAAATTAGCTACTGTCTGCACTGGTAATCGATTACTGGCCTTTGGTAATCGATTACCATGTGAGGTAATCGATTACCCAAGGTTGGTAATCGATTACCAGAACAGAGGAATTGAAAAATTGGCTACTGCCTCATTTTTGACAGGTGGTAATCGATTACCACCCACTGGTAATCGATTACCACAGTGTAAATTTTGAAAATTCAGGTTTTTCTAGACTAAAAGAAAGGGGTATAACTTGATGGGTAGAACTCCAAATGATACGTGGTTTGAAACCACGCGTAGACAATGTAAAGGACTACAACTTGGTAAAAGATGAGAGTAAGATGGTGAGTTAAATGAATTGAATAAAAAGAATGATTGGTGATGTTAGCAAGAATGTATACTTCCGCAAATTGCATTTACAATTATAGTGTGGTTTTAATTGATTACGGAAAATGTATTTATGAAAAAGAAAAGGAATATGTTAAAAGAAAAATTTGCCCGTAATTTAATTAACCAAATCACTGTGATTGTAACTGCGCTTAATATCATAATCAATGTTAACAATACCGGTGTACAACGGGCTGTTACATTTTATGGTATCAGAGCAGTTTTGTTTAGGGAACTCTGATTGTTTGTGTGTGTTGTATCTTGTGTGTCATAGCTATCTGTGAACTATTTATGATTAATGTATATGTGATTCCTCAGTGTGGGTCTGATCAACTCATTCCTTTGTGTTACATGTACAGATATCATGAGTAGGGCACGAGGTCGCCGTGGGGCACGTGGTGCAGGTCCTTTGCCACCGGATCCGGTCACTGCAGCACTGAATGCTCTGCAGGCGGAAACGGCTGCAAACAGAAATATGACTGAGAACCTGATGAAAGCAAATCAGGATATGATGCAGGCCTTTATGGCTGAGTTGAGGGCGGATAGAGGTCGTCCTAGGAGGGAAGATACACCTCCGCATACGGCTACGGTGACTCCTACACCGACGCCATCTGTTACTCCTCAACAGGGGGAGAGTGGGGCTAGTCACCACACTGGTGAGGCTAGTCATCATACTACTACTGACCCGAGTTATGTTCCTGATCCATCTTCTGTTGCCCAATCTACTGGGGCTGCTGGGCAGGTGCTTGATAATGCTGACGATGAGCGTAGGCTCATATCTTTTAGGAAACATAAGCCACCCGCATTTCTGGGGTCAAGGGACCCAAAGGAGGTCACTGCTTGGTTGAGGGGTATGGACAAGATTTTTCAAGTTATGAGATGCCAAGATCCGCAGAAGTTATTGTATTCTGTGTATATGCTGGAGGGTGATGCCCAAGAGTGGTGGGACAATGTGTCTCGCCCATTTGTTATTCAGGGTGAGGTTCTTACTTGGGCCTTGTTTGAAGGATTATTTCATGAAGAATATTTTCCCCGCGATGTTCGGGAGGCAAAGCAAGGTGAATTTGATAAGTTGGTACAGGGAGTTATGACTGTGGATGCCTATGTGGCGAAATTTAATGAACTTGTGAAGTTTGCTAATTATGGAGGTACTCTACCTACTCCGGAATTCTTGTCAGCTAAATTTCAAAGAGGGCTGAGTGAGAAGATTGCTAAGAGGATGTCAAATACCGCAGTGAGAAACTTTGCTGATTTGGTGACCCAGTGCAAAAGGGTCGAGACTGTCTATGGGAGGTATCCAAAATCGGATAAGGTAAAAGAGCAAGAAGTTAAGAGGACACCTGGTCCTTCTGGAAACATTAATAGAGGAGGCTTCAACAATAACAACAGGGGTAGGGGGTTGCATGTGAGGCAGCCTCCTGGTCAGTTCAAGAGGGGTGGAAACACTGGTGGTGGTGCTGCGGACAGATTTTATATCCCAAAATGTGGGATGTGTGGGAAATACCACAAGGGTGTATGTGGTGCTGGTCCGTTGACATGTTTTAAGTGTGGTCGGAGTGGCCACTTTGCTAGAGATTGTCCATCTTCTTCGGGGCAGGCTGCGAATCTGCAGGCCTTGCCGGCAGCTACTACTACTGCTACTCCCATTACTGCTGTTCCTACTGTGGGACGAGTTTATACTACAAATGCGCAACATACTCAAAAGGCTCCGAATTTGGTTAAAGGTATAATTTTTCTCTCTAATGTTGATTTATCTGTGTTGTTTGATTCGGGAGCGACACATTCATTTGTGGCGGACTATGTGGCTAAGGCGTTGGACTTAAAGGTAACACGGATGGTTCCTCCGATGCGTATTACTACTGCTACAGGAGAGGTTAGTGAATCGTCTTGGATTTGTGAAGATGTGAAGTTTACTTATTTAGGCAGGGGTTACACCATTGATTTAATTATCTTACCCCTGGCCTCTGTCAATTTGATTTTGGGGATGGATTGGTTGTCTCGGAACTGCGCAATGATTGATTGCTGCGGGAAGAGGTTGTTGCTATCTCACGAGAGGCCGTCTGTTTGTCCGTCTTTGTATTTGTCTGTCAGTCAGACTGTGAAAGCCTTGAAGGCTGGAGATCTGGGTTATGTCTTGTTGGGCGGATTGGTAGGTGACAAGAAGGAAGAGATTTCTACTATTCCAGTTGTTAATGAGTTTGAAGATGTATTTCCGGATGAGATACCGGAATTTCCACCAGAGAGAGAGATTGAATTCTCGATTGATTTATTGCCTGGTGTGGGGCCGATCTCCTTGGCTCCATATCGGATGTCGCCACTTGAGTTGGCTGAATTGAAGAAACATATTGAAGAACTGTCTGCGAAGAATTTTATAAGGCCGAGTGTGTCTCCGTGGGGAGCACCGGTGATATTTGTAAAGAAAAAGGATGGTAGCATGAGATTGTGCACTGACTACCGACAGCTGAATAAAGTGACTATTAAGAACCGGTACCCATTACCGCGTATTGATGATTTATTAGATCAGTTGAGGGGTTCCTGTGTATTTTCGAAGATTGATCTCCGGTCCGGATATCACCAGATTCGGATTAAACCGGAGGATGTACCTAAAACAGCTTTCCGATCCAGATATGGACATTTTGAATATCAAGTGATTCCTTTCGGGCTTACTAATGCCCCGGCGGTGTTCATGGACTATATGAACCGCATTTTTAAACCGTATTTGGATCAGTTCGTGATTGTATTCATTGATGACATTTTAATCTATTCTAAGAGTAAAGAGGAGCACGTCGATCATTTGAGGACTGTGTTGCAGGTGTTGAAGGACAAGAAACTATATGCTAAACCGTCTAAGTGTGAATTCTGGTTATCTGAGGTGCAATTTTTGGGTCATGTTATTTCTGCAAGTGGTGTTGTAGTGGATCCAAGCAAGATTGAAGCGGTAAGTGACTGGGAACGACCAAAGACTGTGACTGAGATTAGAAGTTTTCTGGGGCTTGCCGGCTATTATCGCCGATTTATACAGGGATTTTCTGCAATGGTTTTACCGTTGACCCGATTGACACGAAAGGATACTCCTTTTGTGTGGACCCAGGAATGTGAGGACTGTTTTCTGCTGCTGAAAGAGAAATTGACCACTGCTCCGGTGTTGACTCCACCTGATCCGGAGGGCGAGTTTGTGTTATATGTGATGCTTCTAAGAAAGGTTTAGGGAGCGTGCTAATGCAGGAAGGAAAAGTGATTGCATATGCGTCTAGGCAGTTGAGGCCGCATGAAGAAAATTATCCGACGCACGACTTGGAACTTGCTGCTATTGTTTTTGCCTTGAAAATCTGGAGGCATTTTCTGTATGGGATGAAGTTTGCTGTGTTCAGCGACCATAAAAGCTTGAAATATTTATTTGATCAGAAGGAGCTGAATATGAGGCAGCGTAGATGGGTTGAATTTTTGAAAGATTATGACTTTGAGCTGAAATACCACCCGGGAAAGGCCAATGTTGTGGCAGATGCATTGAGTAGGAAGTCTGTCAATTTATCTCATATGATGATGTGGGACAATGAAGTGATTGAGCAATTCCGTGATATGAAAATAACGGATTTCTTTGCAGGAAGAATGTGTGATATGGAGTTGACTCGGATTGAGAACGAGCTGCATGAGAAAATTAAAGAGACTCAGATTCGCAATGAAAGTATAAAGTACTTGAAAGGCCAGAGTGGCATATCTGTTAATGAACAAGGACTATTGTTATATCAGGGCAGGATTGTTGTGCCCAAGAAACTTGCAGAGGAAGTTATGACTGAGGCCCATAAGGGTCAATATGCTATCCACCCAGGTGCCACAAAGATGTACCAAGATTTGAAAGTTAAGTTCTGGTGGCCTGGTATGAAAAGAGATGTTGCCGAGTACGTGTCTAAGTGCTTGGTTTGTCAGAAAGTGAAGATTGAGCATCAGAAACCTGCTGGATTACTTCAGCCGCTGGATATACCTGAATGGAAATGGGAAAGTATTTCTATGGATTTTGTTGTTGGATTGCCGCGAACTCAAGCTGGTTATGACTCGATTTGGGTTATTGTGGACCGACTCACGAAGTCTGCACATTTTCTACCAGTACGAGTAGATTACACCACAGAGAAGTTGGCTACACTGTATGTAAAGGAGATTGTTAGACTCCATGGGATACCGATTAGCATTGTTAGTGATCGGGACCCGAAGTTTACTTCACGATTTTGGGGAGCTTTGCAGCAGGCTTTTGGCACTCAGCTTCGACTGAGCACTGCTTATCACCCGCAGACTGATGGTCAGACTGAGAGGACCATACAGACACTTGAGGATATGTTGAGAGCTTGCACACTGGAACAGGGTAATGCTTGGGATAAGTACTTACCACTGGTGGAATTTTCTTATAATAACAGTTTTCATTCCAGTCTGGGTATGGCACCATACGAGGTTTTATATGGCAGGAGGTGTCGTACGCCCACTTGTTGGACTGAGGTAGGCGATAAGGAAAGATTTGGTCCGGATTTTGTGCAGGAAACAACAGTGCAAATTGAAATGATCAGAGAAAAATTGAAACAGGCACAGAATCGGCAGAAAAGTTACTATGACAATAAGCATAGACCGCTGGAATTTGAGGAAGGTGACCATGTATTTGTACGTTTGTCGCCGGTCACAGGTGTTGGCCGTGCGTTGGGTGTGAGGAAGCTGAGTCCACGATTCATTGGGCCATATCAGATTATGAAGAGAGTAGGATTGGTGGCCTATCAGCTTGCCTTACCCCCACAGTTATCTAATTTACATGATGTTTTTCATGTGTCGCAGTTGCGACGTTATGTTCCGGATGAGTCACATGTTGTGATGCCGGATAATATTGAAATCAAGGAGAACTTGAAGACTCCCATTGGTCCTATTGCAGTATTGGACCGCAGTGAAAAGAGACTAAGAAGTAAAGTGATTCCCATGCTGAAGATTCAGTGGGAAGGCCGCACACCTGAGGAGGCTACTTGGGAACGGGAGGACGAGATTCTCCGGCTGTATCCTGAGTTAGTGAGCAGGTATGATTTAATTTTGCGGACAAAATTTCAAAAAGGTGGGGTGAATATAACACCTCATATATTTAAATGTGCATTTTAATATAATATTGTGAAATGAAAGTTGGTGGATTAGTGAAAATCCAAGGTTTATGGCCAAAAAGGGAAAAAAGGGCAAAATGGTAATTTGCCAACCGTGTGTTATGAGGCAAAAATACTGTGTTAGAGATTTCAAATGACAAAAGTAAGGCTGGAAATGGAATCAGGGCGGAAAACGGAGTGAATAGGCAAATTTGGGAAAAATTGATGAATAGTGATTTTTAAGTGTTAAAATACTGTGATGTGAGTGTACCATTAGGTGTGAAATTTTTATCAATATTTTGGAGAAAGAAAAATATGTCATGGACTGGAAAAATACGTAGATTAAGTATTTATGATCGGAATTTTTATCGGAGTAAAAGTTAGATCGCGTGTGGGACCCGTGTGACCGAAGTCACTTGGCCCCACCCCTTTTTCTTCTTCTTTTCTTTCCTTCTTCCCTCCATTCCCGTGCGCACCCCTGTGAGAAAAGAAAGGAACCAAGAGCCAATCTCCTCCATTCTTCCATTTCATCATTTCTCCACCGAATCGCTTGATTTTGGTGTTGAAATCTATCGTAAACAACCTTCCAAAGCCATTGGTAGCACTTAGAAGCCTTGAATCCATCTCTTTGGCCGCGTTTTGAGCAAGAACAGATCCGACCCATTGGAGATTTTTGAGATTTCTTGGAGCTTTGAGCTTCAAATGGTTTAGTGAAGCCTTGGTGGTGATCATACTACCCATTGTAAGTATATTTGTGGTCTTTTGATAGTTGAATTCTTAGATCTATGAATATGTGTTCAAAGCTTTGATTTTAGATGTGTGATGATAGAGAGCCCAAATGCAAAAATGCTATTAGATGAAAAGGCCTTAGAATCATGTTTGTAAGCTAGAAATGCTATGTTAATTTTTGGTGAAAAATATAGGTTTTTAACTTAGAGGAATTTGAGGAATTTTGATGAAAAATGAGTTTTTGTGTAATTGGGATTTGATGATTGTTGTAGAGTGCCTCACACGGTTGGAATTGTGAAAAGTTAATTTGGAGCATACGTTTGGAACGGTGTTGCTAAGCATTGAGGTAAACTCTTGGAACTTGGGTTTGATCCCTAGTGTGCTCCACCACACCTAGTGGAAGGTAGTGGTTGGATGATGTGGTTATGACATGTTGTGATTGTGTGCTTGTATGCATATTGCTTGTATTTTGTGAAAATTGTTTGGTCACTGGCCAGTTGACGTGTGTTGGGTTTGGACATCCGCTGGATCATTTCGTGACGGAGTGCCAGTTGGACTGCCATGGGGTCGACTCTGGGAGCGACTCCAGGATGAGCCAAACGTGGGACATCCGCCGGATAGGTCTCTTGAGGAGTTCCGGTTGGGCTGCCATGGAGTTTTCTCAACCATGGGAGAAGCTCTAGGATTGTCTCGGGAGTTATATGATGGAGCCCTTGAATGTGAATCCATGAGTGGATGTTCTTGGGTTGTCTCCAGTTGGATGGTGATATTGCTTTACTTGCACATTACTTTATGTCATATTTGTACATTTTAGTGAGCCATGGAGTGGAGAGGGCCTCTAGCTCCATTGGTTTACTGAGATATATCCGTATATCTCACCCCGTGTTTGGGGGACCACATTTCAGGTCACTATGAGCCGGGAGGAGCTTCGGGCAAGAAGCCCGTATAGTGGACGTTGGATTGGCATGCGGTGCATTGGATTGCATGACCTTTTGGAGGAGTTTATGGAGTGCACATAGCATACCATTAGTGTTTTGAGACTTAGGTCATGAACATATTGCATGATGTTATTTCCATGCTTTTGTTAGTGTTCATGGTCATATGCTAAGTCTTGATTATTGTTTTAGTATTCATGGCATGGATAACTGTATATTTTGAGTGAGCATGGGACTTGTCCATTGCCACATTCATAGCCTTGAAGTCTTGATGTGTAATGTTGTAAAATGGTCCATATTTGCATGTAAATGGCCATTATTTTGAGAATGATGTAATTGATGTTTAACTTAAGGAAATTGAATGATGGAAGGGCCTAGAGCCAACATTAGGGCATGATTATGTGTTATGTGGAGTACCAAGGGGTTAGGGATGGATTACACACCCTTTTTGGGGCTCAAAACTGCTGTAATCTGTCATTTTGCTGCATAGTAATCGATTACCCAAGCATGGTAATCGATTACCATGCAACAGGGGACGAAAAATTAGCTACTGTCTGCACTGGTAATCGATTACTGGCCTTTGGTAATCGATTACCATGTGAGGTAATCGATTACCCAAGGCTGGTAATCGATTACCAGAACAGAGGAATTGAAAAATTGGCTACTGCCTCATTTTTGACAGGTGGTAATCGATTACCACCCACTGGTAATCGATTACCACAGTGTAATTTTCGAAAATTCAGTTTTTTCTAGACTAAAAGAAAGGGGCTTAACTTGATGGGTAGAACTCCAAATGATATGTGGTTTGAAACCACGCGTAGACAATGTAAAGGACTATAACTTGGTAAATTTTGAGAGTAAGATGGTGAGTTTAAATGAATTGAATAAAAAGAAAGATTTATGATGTTAGAAAGTGTATGATTCCGCAAATGGCATTTACAATTATGGTGTGGTTTTAATTGATTACGGAAAATGCATTTATGAAAAAGAAAAGGAATATGTTAAAAGAAAAATTTGCCCGTAATTTAATTAACCAAATCACTGTGATTGTAACTGCGCTTAATATCATAATCAATGTTAACAATACCGGTGTACAACGGGCTGTTACAAATATCATGTCACATTCTCTTAATTTATTATTCCGCAAATTGCTTCAGTATTGGAAATTAAAATTTGAGGTCATTGTAGAAAAGTATACTATCAAATAAAATTATAAAAAGCTTTTACAATGAGATCTACATTTTTTCTGATAAGATGAAATAATTTTGGTTTTTTTTTTAAATGCATGACCCGACTGGGTCAACGGGTCACCGGGTTTGGCCGGGTTTGACCGGGTCGATGCATGACCGGTCCAATGCTTGACCTGACCCGGTTCAATGACCGGGTTCTGGGTCGACCCGGCCGGGTCGGGTTTTACAACAGTGCTACGACTGGTAGCGAACTTGGTAGCCAATAATTTCGTGACACGTGGCACACTTTTGCAAAAAAAGCTGACTGGACGAAGTTCGCTACCAGGGGTAGCGAACATGGCGTGATAGGTGGCACAATCTCATTGCCCGATCAGAATTAATGTTCAATCACAATAAAAAAACAAAAAAAGAAGGAAAATGACAATTAATTGTGATTAATGTATTAATCACAATTAATGTACCAATCACCAATCACAATTAATATATCAATCACAATTCACAATTAATTTTGATCACAATTAATGTATAGATCACCAATCACAATTAATGTATCAATCGCAATTAATTTTGATCATTACATTAATTTTTTGTGATATCATTGTTACAAATTCGAACGATTTTTGTGAGACGTAAAATATGTCAAATAATGTGTCATTGGGTAGATCTCGAAAAGTTATATGAAATAAAATAAAAAATATCTGATTTCGATATCGAATCAAAAGTTATGTCCCTCCGAAGTGATTGGTACATTAATTGTGATTGGTACAATCAAAAGTTAATCATATTTGTTCGCTAATTGTGATTGTTAATTGTCACATTAACTTTGATTGGGAATCATACATTTTTGTTAACATCATCATCATTCTTTTTATTCAATTCATTTAAACTCACCATCTTACTCTCACATTTTACCAAGTTGTAGTCCTTTACGTTATCTACGCGTGGTTTCAAACCACGTATCATTTGGAGTTCTACCCATCAAGTTAAGCCCCTTTCTTTTAGTCTAGAAAAAACTGAATTTTCGAAAATTACACTGTGGTAATCGATTACCAGTGGGTGGTAATCGATTACCACCTGTCAAAAATGAGGCAGTAGCCAATTTTTCAATTCCTCTGTTCTGGTAATCGATTACCAGCTTTGGGTAATCGATTACCTCACATGGTAATCGATTACCAAAGGCCAGTAATCGATTACCAGTGCAGACAGTAGCCAATTTTTCGTCCCCTGTTGCATGGTAATCGATTACCATGCTTGGGTAATCGATTACTATGCAGCAAAATGACAGATTACAGCAGTTTTGAGCCCCAAAAAGGGTGTGTAATCCATCCCTAACCCCTTGGTACTCCACATAACACATAATCATGTCCTAATGTTGGCTCTAGGCCCTTCCATCATGCATTTTCCTTAAGATTAAACATCATTTACATCATTCTCAAAATAATGGCCATTTACATGCAAATATGGACCATTTTTACAACATAACTCATCAAGACTTCAAGGCTATGAATGTGGCAATGGACAAGTCCCATGCTCACTCAAAATATACAGTTATCCAAGCCATGAATAATAAAACATAAACAAGACTTAGCATATGACCATGAACACTAACAAAAGCATGGAAATGACATCATGCAATATGTTCATGACCTAAGTCTCAAAATACTAATGGTATGCTATGTGCACTCCATAAACTCCTCCAAAAAGCCATGCAATCCAATGCACCGCATGCCAATCCAACGTCCACTATACGGGCTTCTTGCCCGAAGCTCCTCCCGGCTCATAGTGACCTGAAATGTGGTCCCCCAAACACGGGGTGAGATATACGGATATATCTCAGTAAACCAATGGAGCTAGAGGCTCTCTCCACTCCATGGCTCACTAAAATGTACAAATATGACATAAAGTAATGTGCAAGTAAAGCAATATCACCATCCAACTGGAGACAACCCAAGAACATCCACTCATGGATTCATGTTCAAGGACTCCATCATATAACTCCCGAGACAGTCCTGGCGCCTCTCCCATGGTTGAGAAGACTCCATGGCAATACCCAACCGGAACTCCTCAAGAGACCTATCCGGCGGATGTCCCACGTTTGGCTCATCCTGGAGTCGCTCCCAGAGTCGACCCCATGGCAGTCCAACTGGCACTCCGTCACGAAATGATCCAGCGGATGTCCAAACCCAACACACGTCAACTGGCCAGTGACCAAACAATTTTCACACAATACAAGCAATATGCATACAAGCACACAATCACAACATGTCATAACCACATCATCCAACCACTACCTTCCACTAGGTGTGGTGGAGCACACTAGGGATTAAACCCAAGTTCCAAGAGTTTACCTTAACACGAGCAACACCGTTCCAAACGTATGCTCCAAATCAACTTTTCACAATTCCAACCGTGTGAGGCACCCTACAACAATCATCAAATCCCAATTACACAAAACTCATTTTTCATCAAAATTCCTCAAATTCCTCTAAGTTAAAAACCTATATTTTTCACCAAAAATTAACATAGCATTTCTAGCTTACAAACATGATTCTAAGGCCTTTTCATCTAATAGCATTTTTGCATTTGGGCTCTCTATCATCACACATCTAAAATCAAAGCTTTGAACACATATTCATAGATCTAAGAAATCAACTATCAAAAGACCACAAATATACTTACAATGGGTAGTATGATCACCACCAAGGCTTCACTAAACCATTTGAAGATCAAAACTCCAAGAAATCTCCAAAAATCTCCAATGGGTCGGATCTGAGTTTGCTCAAAACGCGGCCAAAGAGATGGATTCAAGGCTTCTAAGTGCTACCAATGGCTTTGGAAGGTTGTTTACGATAGATTTCAACACCAAAATCAAGCGATTCGGTGGAGAAATGAAGAAATGGAAGAATGGAGAAAATGGTGTTTTGGTCTTTTTTTCTCACAGTGTGCGCACGGAATGGAGGGAAGAAGAAGGAAAAGAAGAAGAAAAGGGGTGGGGCCAAGTGACTTCGGTCACACGGGTCCCACACGCGATCTAACTTTTACTCCGATAAAAATTCCGATCATAAATTCTTAATCTACATATTTTTCCAGTCCATGACATATTTTTATTTCTCCAAAATCTTGATAAAAATTTCACACCTAATGGTACACACACACCTCAGTATTTTAACACTAAAAATCACAATTCATCACTTTTTCCCAAATTTGCCTATTCACTCAATTTTCCGCCCTGATTCCATTTCCAGCATTACTTTTGTCATTTGAAATCTCTAACACAGTATTTTTGCCTCATAACACACAGTTGGCAAATTACCATTTTGCCCTTTTTGCCCATTTTGGCCATAAACCTTGGATTTTCACTAATCCACCAACTTTCATTTCACAATATAATATTAAAATGCACATTTAAATATATCAGGTGTTATATTCACCCCACCTTTTTGAAATTTTGTCCGCAAAATTAAATCATACCTGCTCACTAACTCAGGATACAGCCGGAGAATCTCGTCCTCCCGCTCCCAAGTAGCCTCCTCAGGTGTGCGGCCTTCCCACTGAATCTTCAGCATGGGAATCACTTTACTTCTCAATCGCTTTTCACTGCGGTCCAATACTGCAATAGGACCGATGGGAGTCTTCAAGTTCTCCCTGATTTCAATATTATCCGGCATCACAACATGTGACTCGTCCGGAACATAACGTCGCAACTGCGACACATGAAAAACATCATGTAAATTAGACAACTGAGGGGGTAAGGCAAGCTGATAGGCCACCAATCCTACTCTTTTCATAATCTGATATGGCCCAATGAACCGTGGACTCAGCTTCCTCACACCCAACGCACGGCCAACACCTGTGACCGGCGACAAACGTACAAATACATGGTCACCTTCCTCAAATACCAGCGGTCTATGCTTATTGTCATAGTAACTTTTCTGCCGATTCTGTGCCTGTTTCAATTTTTCTCTGATCATTTCAATTTGCTCTGTTGTTTCCAGCACAAAATCCGGACCAAATCTTTCCTTATCGCCTACCTCAGTCCAACAAGTGGGCGTACGACACCTCCTGCCATATAAAACCTCATATGGTGCCATACCCAGACTGGAATGAAAACTGTTATTATAAGAAAATTCCACCAGTGGCAAGTACCTATCCCAGGCATTACCCTATTCCAGTGTGCATGCTCTCAGCATATCCTCAAGTGTCTGTATGGTCCTCTCAGTCTGACCATCAGTCTGCGGGTGATAAGCAGTGCTCAGTCGAAGCTGAGTGCCAAAAGCCTGTTGCAAAGCTCCCCAAAATCGTGAAGTAAACTTCGGGTCCCGATCACTAACAATGCTAATCGGTATCCCATGGAGTCTAACAATCTCCTTTACATACAGTGTAGCCAACTTCTCTGTGGTGTAATCTACTCGTACTGGTAGAAAATGTGCAGACTTCGTGAGTCGGTCCACAATAACCCAAATTGAATCATAACCAGCTTGAGTCGCGGCAATGCAACAACAAAATCCATAGAAATACTTTCCCATTTCCATTCGGGTATATCCAGCGGCTGAAGTAATCCAGCAGGTTTCTGATGCTCAATCTTACTTCTGACAAACCAAGCACTTAGACACGTACTCGGCGACATCCCTTTTCATACCAGGCCACCAGAACTTAACTTTCAAATCTTGGTACATCTTTGTGGCACCTGGGTGGATAGCATATTGACCCTTCTGGGCCTCAGTCATAACTTCCTCTGCAAGTTCCTTGGGCACAACAATCCTCCCCTGATATAACAATAATCCCTGTTCATTAACAGATATGCCACTCTGGCCCATCAAATACTTTATACTTTCATTTCGAATCTGAGTCTCTTTAATTTTCTCGTGCAGCTCGTTCTCCATCCGATTCAGCTCCATATCACACATTCTTCCTGCAAAGAAATCCGTTATTTTCATATCACGGAATTGCTCAATCACTTCATTGTCCCACATCATCATATGAGATAAGTTTACAGACTTCCTACTCAATGCATCTGCCACAACATTGGCCTTTCCCGGGTGGTATTTCAGTTCAAAGTCATAATCTTTTAAAAATTCAACCCATCTACGCTGCCTCATATTCAGCTCCTTCTGATCAAATAAATATTTCAAGCTTTTATGGTCGCTGAACACAGCAAATTTCATCCCATACAGGAAATGCCTCCAAATTTTCAAGGCAAAAACAATAGCAGCCAATTCTAAGTCATGCGTCGGATAATTTTCTTCATGTGGCCTCAACTGCCTAGACGCATATGCAATCACTTTTCCTTCCTGCATTAGCACGCTCCCTAAACCTTTCTTAGAAGCATCACAATATAACACAAACTCACCCTCCGGGTCAGGTAGAGTCAACACCGGAGCAGTAGTCAATTTCTCTTTAAGTAGCAGAAAGCAGTCCTCACATTCCTGGGTCCACACAAAAGGAGTATCCTTTCGTGTCAATCGGGTCAACGGTAGAACCATTGCAGAAAAACCCTGTATAAATCGGCGATAATAGCCAGCAAGCCCCAGAAAACTTCTAATTTCAGTCACAGTCTTAGGTCGTTCCCAGTCACTCACCGCTTCAATCTTGCTTGGATCCACTACAACACCACTTGCAGAAATAACATGACCCAAAAATTGCACCTCAGATAACCAGAATTCACACTTAGACGGTTTAGCATATAGTTTCTTGTCCTTCGTCTCTGCAACACGTAAGCAAATGATCGACGTATAGTTTACACTCTTAGAATAGATTAAAATGTCATCAATGAATACAATCACGAACTGATCCAAATACGGTTTAAAAATACGAATTCATATAGTCCATAAACACCGCCGGGGCATTAGTAAGCCCGAAAGGAATCACTTGATACTCAAAATGTCCATATCTGGATCGGAAAGCTGTTTTAGGTACATCCTCCGGTTTAATCCGAATCTGGTGATATCCGGACCGGAGATAAATCTTCGAAAATACACAGGCACCCATCAACTGATCTAATAAATCATCAATACGCTGTAATGGGTACCGGTTCTTAATAGTCACTTTATTCAGCTGTCGGTAGTCAGTGCACAATCTCATGCTACCATCATTTTTCTTTACAAATATCACCGGTGCTCCCCACGGAGACACACTCGGCCTAATAAAATTCTTCGCAGACAGTTCTTCAATATGTTTCTTCAATTCAGCCAACTCAAGTGGCGACATCCGATATGGAGCCAAGGAGATCGGCCCCACACCAGGCAATAAATCAATCGAGAATTGAATCTCTGCTTCTCTGGTGGAAATTCCGGTATCTCATCCGGAAATACGTACTTCAAACTCATTAACAACTGGAATAGTAGAAATCTCTTCCTTCTTGTCACCTACCAATCCGCCCAACAAGACATAACCCAGATCTCCAGCCTTCAAGGCTTTCACAGTCTGACTGACAGACAAATACAAAGACGGACAACAGACGGCCTCTCGTGAGATAGCAACAACCTCTGCCGCAGCAATCAATCATTGCGCAGTTCCGAGACAACCAATCCATCCCCAAGATTAAATTGACAGAGGCCAGGGGTAAGATAATTAAATCAATGGTGTGACCCCTGCCTAAATAAGTGAACTTCACATCTTCACAAATCCAAGACGATTCACTAACCTCTCCTGTAGCAATAGTAATACGCATCGGAGGAACCATCCGTGTTACCTTTAAGTCCAACGCCTTAGCCACATAGTCCGCCACAAATGAATGTGTCGCTCCCGAATCAAACAACACAGATAAATCAACATTAGAGAGAAAAATTATACCTTTAACCAAATTCGGAGCCTTTTGAGTATGTTGCGCATTTGTAGTATAAACTCGTTCCACACAGTGATGGGAGTAGCGCAGTAGTGGTCACTGCCGGCAAGGCCTGCAGATCGCAGCCTGCCGAAGAAGGAGTGGACAATCTCTAGGCAAAGTGGCCACTCCGACCACACTTAAAACATGTCGACGGACCAGCACCACAATACACCCTGTGCATATTCCCACACATCCCACATTTGGGATATAAAATCTGTCCGCAGCACCACCACCACCAGAGTGTTCCACCCCTGCTTGAACTGACCAGGGAGGTTGCCTTCCTAACATGGTTCCCCCTTCCCTATTATTATTATTGAAACCTGCCTCTGTTAATGTTTCAGAAGGTGTACCTGTTTAACATCTTGCTCTTTACCTTATCCGATTTGGATACCTCCCGTAAACAGTGTCGATTTCCTTTGTACTGGGTGGCCAAAGTCAGCAAAGTTCTCACTGCGTAATTGACATCCTCTTAGCAATCTTCTAGACTCAGCCTATTTGAAATTTAGTTGACAAATTCCGGAGTAGGTAGTGTACCTCCAATAATTTGCAAATTTCACAAGCTCCATTAAATTTCGCCACATAAGCATCCACAGCCATAACTCCTTGTACCAACTTATCAAATTCACCTTGTGCTTTGCCACCCGAACATCGCGGGAAAATATTCTTCATGAAATAATCCTTCGAGCAAAGTGCCGAGTAAGAACCTTCACCCTGAATAACATATGGGCGAGACACGTTGTCCAACCACTGTTAGGCATGGCCTCCCAGCATATAAACAGAATACAATAACTTCTGCGGATCTTGCACCTCATAACTTGAAAAATCTTATACCAACCAAGCAGTGACCTTGCCTTTGCATCCCCTTAACACCGAGATAAAGTGTTTTATGTTTTCTGAAGGATTGTAGAGCCTACGCTCATCGTCAGCATTATCAAGCACCTGCCCAGCAGCTGCCAGTAGATTGGGCAACGCCGTGATGGATCAGGAACATAACTCGGGTCAGTGGTGGGTGTATGACTAGCCTCAGCCAGTGTGGTGACTAAGCCCCGCTGCCCCCCTGTTGAGGAGTAGACTGATGGCGTCGGTGTGCTAGGAGTCACCGTAGGCCGTGTGGAGGTGTATCTTCCTGCCTGGACGACCTCTATCCGCCTCCAACTTACTCGCCATAGAAGGCCTGCATAATATGCCTGATTTGCTTTCCATCAGGTTCTCAGGTCATATTTTTCTGTTTGCAGCCGTTGTCCGCCCTGAGGCGTCCGAATGCAGTGAACAGGACACCTGCACACACAATACCCCACAAACGAACTAGGTGCCTCTCCATGATATCTGTACATGTAACACAAAGGAATGAGTTGATAAAGATTCACATTGAGGAATCACATACATTAATCATAAATAGTTCACAGATAGCTATGGCACAACGATACAACGACACAAACAATCAGAGTTCCCTAATCAAAAACTGTCTGATACCATAAAATGTAACAGCCCGTTGTACACCGGTATTGTTAACATTGATTATGATATTAAGCGCAGTTACAATCAGCAGAGTGATTTGGTTAATTAAAATTGAGGCAAATTTTTCTTTAACATATTTGTTTTTCTTTTTCATAAATGCATTTTTAGGTAATCAATTAAAACCACACCATAATTGTAGAGAAATCCCATTGCGGAATCATACACTTTTCTAACATAATAATCTTTCTTTTTCTCAATTCATTTAAACTCACCCATACTCTCAAAATTTACCAAGTTATAGTCCTTTCCATACCTCTACGCGTGGTTTCAAACCATATCATTTGGAGTTCTCTCCGTCGAGTTAAGCCCCTTTCTTTTAGTCTAGAAAAAACTGAATTTTCGAATTTACACTGTGGTAATCGATTAGGTGGGGTGATCGATTACCACCTGTAGAAAATGAGGCAGTAGCCAATTTTTGCCCATTCCTCTGTTCTGGTAATCGATTACCAGCCTTGGGTAAATGATTACCTCACATGGTAATCGATTACCAAAGGCCAGATAATAAAAAATATTGCCCATACAGGCAGGTAGCTAATTTTTCGTCCCCTGTTGCATGGTAATCGATTACCATGCTTGGGTAATCGATTACTATGCAGCAAAATGACAGATTAAAGCAGTTTTGAGCCCCAAAAAGGGTGTGTAATCCAATTCCAGGTGACCCCTTGGTACTACGCAGTAAGACACATAATAGTGCCTAATGTTGGGCTCCTAGGCCCTTTCATCATTCAATTTCCTTAAGTTAAACATCAATTACATAGTTCTCAAAATAATGGCCATTTACATGCAAATATGGACCATTTTTACAACATTACTCATCAAGACTTCAAGGCTATGAATGTGGCAATGGACAAGTCCAATGCTCACTCAAAATATACAGTTATCCAATCCCCATGAATACTAAAACAATAATCAAGACTTAGCATATGACCATGAACACTAACAAAAGCATGGATATGACATCATGCAATATGTTCATGAGGCCTAAAATCTCAAACACTAATGGTATGCTATGTGCACTCCAGATAAACTATCCAAAAGTCATGGAATACCGAATGAGCCGGATGCCGATCCAACGTCCACTATACGGGCTTTTCTACCCGAAGCTCCTCCCGCTCAGATAGTGACCTGAAATGTGGTCCCCCAAACACGGGGTGAGATATACGGATATATCTCAGTAAACCAATGAAAGTAAGGCCCTTCTCCCACCCATGGCTCACTAAAATGTACAAAATATGACATAAAGTAATGTGCAAGTACAAAGCAATATAGCCATCCAACTGGAACAACCCAAGACATCACTGCATGGATTCACATTAAGAGGCTCCATCATATAACTCCGAGACAATCCTAGAGCTTCTCCAATGGTTGAGAAAACTCCATGGCAGCCCAACCGGAACTCCTCAAGACCTATCCGGCGGTGTCCACGTTTGGCTCGTGCTGGAGTCAGCCCAGAGTCGACCCCATGGCAGTCCGCTGGCACT